>JADGJK010000280.1:0-27064 GCA_027600645.1 Nowakowskiella sp. JEL0407
TTGGTTTTTTGTTTTTGGATTTTTTTGTTGTTCTCATTTGTTTGTTTGCTTTTTATCTGACTCGGGTAAGTTAATACAAAAAAAAAAAAAATAAAGCATTGGTCGATGCAAAAAATATTTCTATTTTTTTATATCCATGAAATCCATGATATTAAAAAATGACAAAAAAATAAAAAGAATTTGAAAGAAATAAGAAACTAGAGATTCAAAGAAAAAATACAACAAATCCATAATGCATAAAAATAAAAAATATAAAAATCAAATCAAAACGGATTAAAAAATCAATCTAATTCCAAATTGTTCATTGGTATTTCGGATCGCTTCACCGCCTTTGGCGGAGACACTAGTAAACCAAAAAAAATCAGTATCGAGAAAAAAAAAATATCAAACTCCTTACCAATATCACGATATTCTTTATGTCGAAAACTCTTCAAACTCATAATACTCAACACAAACAAAACGATATTCAGCAAAACACACAAAATCCCCACCGTCGGAATGGACAACTTTGCAATCTGGAACACCGCTCTATAGGAAGAAATAAACGGTAACGCCGAAACCACCACTCCAGCGACGAAATTCAACACGATAATAACCAAAAACAACGCCAACGCCAGTTTATTGCCTGTTCGGGAACACCAGTATCCCAAAATAATGTATGCAATCGATGCTACGATAGAGATTGATAGAGTGATTAATACTAGCGTGTCGGTTAGTGCTGAAGTTCCGTTCTTTAGTTCGGTCTTGAGAAACATTGGGTTTGTTTCCTTTTTTACTCGACTAAAGTAGAATAATACGACGATTTGGATCAGGAATGAGAGAACAAAGAATAAGTTGACTTTGATGAACAATATGAACAGGTGGTATAAGCGTAGAATCTCTAGCAAAAAGGGAAACAAAGTCAGTGAAGCATAGTAAAAACATAAAAAAAAAAACACTGGGAGTACTTCGTTTTTCTAGATCAGCACCAGTCGATTGCTCATAAATCCTCCAGCCCCATTTCGTATACGTCTGAAACGCAACAATCCCATTTAAAACCAAAAACAAACCCATCGCACCAGCGACAATAACACTCCAGGGTTCCACATTCTCAAACAACACCACACTATCTCTAAAATGTTGGGCCAACTCTACAGTCCAATTATCACGTCCAGGACAATTACAACTCGCTTCGGAAAACGAAATAACTTCGCAGGTTTTGTTTGCAGACATTAAAGTGGGGTTTAATTTTCCGGTGTCTTCAATACAGGATTTCAAACGTCTGATGGAGAATATTTGGATTATTGAGTAGAGGAATACGAGGAAATTGAACCCGGATGTAGCGATGATTTGCATCGTGTTTAGTGTTATCGCCTAATAATAAGAACATGATTAATTAGTTTATTCTAAAAATAGCTTCTGTGGAGATTTTCATGACGGTGAGGGGGAATTGTGTGCTTACGGCATCGATGACAAGGAGCGCGACAAATACTTGGGCGAACAGAAACAGGGCAAAAAAGACAAAGATGAACGGCAGAGTTTCCGCCGAGTCGGAGTTCTCGTAGGCAGTTTTGATGGCGCTGTTGAGTTTGGACATGACCAGGGCCTCAAACACGCCCACAGCCAGCATCTGCATCACCACCACGGAAATGGCTATCCACGTCCAGTCTGGTCCCCGCTGCTTGCGCTTCACGACTGTATGTGCCATTATGTATGCTGTGTGACATTGGCTGTGCAAAGGAATGAGCGAGGGCCAGCTGGTGTCAGTCTCGCAACTCAAGGGCCTGGCTGCTTCAGACTCAGACTACGAGTCATCGTATTACTCTGAAGACGACTCCAGCTCTCTGTCCGACTCGGACTCTTATACCGACACCAGTGGAAGCTCTGCGACATCATCCACTGCTTCCTCTGAAGACTCCGAAGAAGACTACTCCTCCGACGACTCTGAAGACTCCATCCCGCCCCTCCCCTTCCTCTTCTCCGTGCAAAAAAAGTCCTCGCCTCCCATCCTTTGCCGTCCCTTCACTTCCATAACCCCGGAACGAATAAAACTCGCCCGCACAAAACTCTCGCAAGCCTACTCCATGCAAAAACAATGGCGCCAACACCCACGTAACCTAGCAACCCAAGCAAAACTCTTAACAAACTCAATCGCCGACGACGAAATTGACGATAAACCCAGCGACCTTTTAATCGTCCCCGACCAAAAAACCGTAAAAAAACGGTCTGAACAATTAGCCGTTCTCGGTTTAATCAGTATCGCCAGTGGGTGGGACATCAAACTCCGTGAATTAGTTTTACGCGAAGCAAGAATCGGTGATCCTGAACATATCCCCCTCTCAACTCCCCTTCTAAAATCATTCACTTTCCCAACAAAACCCGAACCACCACAAAAATCACATGAAAAATCCAACGGACTCACACTCCCGCCCGTAATTCCAAATGCACCAATTATCGCCCGCGCACAATCAACCCTCCTCGAAAAACCACAAGAATTCGTGCGCCGATCTTCAGTATTCTCAAAACAAAATTTACCCACTCACCTTACCGTCCCTTCACCATCAGATATCGCTCCATCCGCTGATTCAGATACTCTCTCTGAAGCCGAATACGCACAAACTCAAGCGAAATTCCTCTCCATAAATTCTCAATATAAACGTCGAAACACTACAGTTGAAACTATAGTTTCTGGATACGACGAGAGGTTACGTGAGATTGTTATGGAAGCTGGTAGGAGGAGTTCGGTCACCGCTATGCAAACTATTCGACGTAAGAGTGTTTCGGCTAGTGTTATTGCGAGGGATTTACAGCAGTTGGAGAGTCAGATGGGTTTGCGAGCGAGAAGTAGGAGTAGAGTGAGGGTTGTGCAGTTGATTTCCAGTGAGGAAAATAGTGGTGGTTCGCAAGGTAAATTAAAGAATTTGGAGAATGTGGTTGAGAATGATGGTGATGAGCATTTGGTGGGTGAAGAGAGGGGACGGAAACGAGTGGAGAAAAAATAAAAAAAGTCACCGTTTTATTTTTGTAATGATTTTTTGGAATTTTTTTTATTTTATATATAAATTCATTTAACGTTGGATCTCATGTATAAAAAAAAATGATAGAGAAGCAATGATTATGAGTGGTCTGCATCAAAGTTATTCTTTTTTGCAACTCTGCTTTCAAAATCGCGTATTCTCCTTCCTCGAAAGTTCTATCTCATAACGCAATCCAGCAAGATCCGTACTTTTAACATTCCCTTTACATATTCCACCATCCTCATCATTCCAAACATTTACCGTACCAACTGCACGACACAACGGCCAACTCTTTTGCTGACGTTCCCAACTTTCAAAACACTCCGCATGGAATCTGTGGTTACAACAAGTTTTAAACAATCCTTCCGACGATTCAACCTTCAACAAAAAAATACAACACTCAAAATCCCCGATTCCGACAGATTTCGATTTGAATTCGATGACCAATCAATCGTTCAAAAGTCGCCGTTCCATTGGTTTCTTGTGTGAACGAGTGTAAGTATCACCAGGAGCGAGTTTCCAAGTCGAGTGGAAAGTTTCGGGTCTTTGGGATGGTGATTTGATGATTTTCACCCAGGTACGGTATTCACAAATCGTGGAAACCATAAGTTTCCGGTTTAAGATATTTAAAACAGATTGGACAGATGTTTGTATTATCGTTGATTTCCAGGCAAAGAGTATAAATCAGTGTTGAGTGATTACCTTTTTTTGATAAAAAAAAAAAATTTAAAACAAAAATCAATCGTTTTGGGGAGTGTTTTTCTTCTTTACTTTGTGGTTAAACGCTTTACAGTTTGAGTTGGTGCAACAACCTTCGATGTTGAGACCTTTGGTGGCTCGACACCAGACTGGAGCAGTTTCCGAGAACGAGATTTGAATCGGTTCTTTAGCGCTATTCACATCAGCAAACGACAAATCTTCCATTTTACCACCACGAAGTCGCATAACCAAGTGTACCGCACCTTTTTTTTTAAAAGAGAACAAAAAAAAGAAAAAGAAATGAAAGAATAAAATAGAATAAAATAATCTTTCTTTTTTTTTTTTTTACATTCTTTCCCAATATTATAACTTGTGATTGTACGTCCATCTTCGAGTTGATTTCCAGCAAAAATAAGTCGTTGATGTTGTTCAGGGATACCTTCAGATTGTCGGACTTGAAGTTTCAATCTTTTTGTTTTCTGGAATTCATGGCATCGAAGTTGGATTGTTCTTCCGGTGAGAGTTTTTAAAAATATTGGCACTTTTGATTCTTTTTCGGTTTTGGAGTGTATTCGAAATTGGGGTTTCGTTCAACTACAAAACCAAAGACGCGGAATCGATGGAGAACGCCTTGACGTACAACAAGATGGTATTGAGACAAGTTTCTGTATCAAAGGTTTTTCCGTTGACAACGATAAAGGGGAAAGAGTTGAAACTTTTTTAGTCACGTCAAGGTCATTTTCGTTGAGAGTTTGAGTGTAAACGATTTTTTTTGATGAGCGATCGATAGCGATGATTGATTTGACGGTTGGAGCAGCGGTTATGTTCATTTCTTTTTATAGATCTTTTGAAGTGTGTAGAGAAATGGATAAAAAGGATTAGGGGGTTTTTATTCTTTTCGAACACAATTTAAACTTTCACCATTGATCCGGAAACCTGTTTTCGAATACGTACGTCATCATATCAAAAAGTTCGATTTTCTCGTTGAATGAAAACCATGTTATGAAATCCCTTTCGACAGTAATTTCATGGCGTTTTTGAGAGTTTCTGAGGCAGAGACTATTACAATTTGTGGTAATGACTCGCAAACGATTAAACAGGTGAAACTCCAGTACCAGTTTGCGATTATGGAGAGTATCCCGTTACAAGATCAGAGAGAATGCACGTAATTTTTTCTATAACGAAATTAAAAAATTGGAGCAAGCAATTATCGCTTCAGATGAACTGAAATTTATTTCTAATCCCTTTTTGAACTCGTTTTATTTAAAGATACGCTTATGGTTCTCGTTAAATGCGATGGAACAGCTGCGAGAATGCAATATATGCGAAAATAAGCAAAAGGGGCTCAATATTGATGCTATTTTTCTTGTTGATTCATTCCTCGAAATAAAAATGTGCAAAACTCGTTTAATAATAGAACTATAGTAGTCTAATAAGCATCAGACAACCTGAAACGTTAAAAAAAATAGAAATAAAATGTTCTTTTCAATCGCGGACCCAATCGTTCCAGTTAAAAAATCAATCTGTATTCTTGAAACTAATTGCGTTTATTTTTATTAATTTAACATATCACATTGAAAATCGACCCTAAAAATTTCGTGCTTTATCCTTTCTAATCTTGGACTGCAAAGACTTAAACTGGTTCTTGAAGAACTTTTTCGCTTTCGAAACAAATTTTGCCGGAAATTTAAGGATACCTCGCACCTTATCAAGTATAATTCGTGGCACTGGACGTCGATTTGAATCACCGTTTATCCATTCCTGCAAATCTTCCTCGTTCTCAACCATAATTCTTCATCAGAAAGTGGTGCTTCATCTAAATCTTCAGGCTTTAGATGGTAGTAGAGATTAGATGTTTTTATGCAAATGAAACGAATTAAAAATCAAAACTTACGTTATTTGCGTCCGTTTGCTCTTCAGGCCAGCCCTCATCCAAATCATTTTGTGTCGTGTCGCTCAAAATTTCCGGCTTTGAGTTCTATTTTATGTTTTAACGTTAACGGTATTTAAATAAAGACAGAAAAATTATTCACTTACATTTTTTGCATCCAACGATTCATGGCTTACTTCAGTTTCATCGGATGTGACCTCATTCTCGCATTCATCATGGCAAATTAATAATTTCGCTGCCGCGAGCAATTCGGAAATGCTGATTCTAAAAAACGACAATTAAATTGTGGAATAATTTTCACCAAATCGCAGTAGTGAATAACTTTACCGCTTCTCAGGATCAAATATTAGTGCACTTTGAATCAAACTTAAAATATCGCTAGGGATTTTCTTGGTATTCGTTTCGTTACAGTCATAAAGTGACGGAAGATCGTCAAGCTCATGCTGATCACCAATCCACCACCAAACATCCGTTAAATATTCACCTCTAAATTGCCAATCGAACCCCTCCATTGCCTCAAATCTAAAAAAAAAAAATACAGAACAAACCTTGAATTGAAAAAAGTGCTTGTTTACCTTTTAATCAACCTATACAACTCCTCCCTACTCACACGCAACTTAAAACACAAACTGTCAAACAAAATCTCCTCCGGAAATTCCTCCTCACCTTCTTTTGTAAACGGGTACTGCTTGCCCTACAATTCATGCAATACGACGCCGGTACTCCAAACGTCACCTGAAATATCGTTGTTTTCGATCATTAGTTTTTCGGGCGACATGTAATCTATTGTTCCTTGTCGAAGGAAACAAGTTTTTTCTGATTTAATTCCGGCGAGTCCAAACTCACAGATCTTTAAATTCGTTCCTTTTACCAGTATATTCTACGAAAAAAAATCGAGAAATAAAAATTTAAACATTTACTGGCGGAAAAGAAATTCTAATAAAACACAATGTCACTTACTGGTGGTTTAATATCATTATGAATAATGCCCACTCTACAAACCGATTTCACAACAGGACTTTAAAAATGTTTCTGATAAATTCTTACTTGTGAATGTATTCGACGCCTTCTAACAAGTGAATCGACATATTGAGAAGATTGCTATGCGAAATTCTAGAGTATTCCTCTCTTTCATAGATAAATTGATGAAGGTTGCAGTCCATGAGCTCCATTCCAATGCCAACGATACATTCTTCTCTCCATGGATCACTGTTATCCATTTAAAATTTTAAAACGATTCATTTATGCTTTAATGTAAAACTTTCTATGCATAAAATTCAATTCCAGCAATATTCCTGTGTCCGGAGAGTATCTTTAACACTTAACGGACCTCATCATCGGTTTCACTGTAATTTTCATAGAAAAAATAAAAAATAAAATAAAATAAAAATTGGAAACAATTAAATGCAGTATTCACCCTTTATCATCGTATTTGAATTTTTTTAGGGTGAATTTTTTCTTTGTCGCTTTTTCAATTTGCATGGAAACTTTGCCCAAAAGACCCCGACCCAATTTTATCAGCAAGATTTTCCGGAAAATCTAAAAACATTTATTATCAACCCATTTTTATAATGCGATGGTAAAATCGACATCGTTACTTTCATTAAATTGGTCTAAATCTATTCTTCGAAATTTTTCGATGGACAACATTTTCTCCTTTTCAAAACTTGATGAATTATCGGATTGAAGAATTACGTGTTCGAATCTGATTACTATTGAAATTAATGTCGGCGCTGTGGAAATTAAAAACAAGTGGTTTTCAGTTAGCTGGGATGGGATTCATGGTGGGTTTGGAATCGAAAAGAAACAATAACGCCAGTGAAACAACAATGACGGCTGGGTTTCAACTGAAAACGCACATTCACTGTCGAAAATATAAGTCGATGAATGTTTTTAAAGATTTTCGTTGTTCATTGCACTGGCGGTGATGAAGTATTTGGTTCGATTTACAACCACACGGAAAAAATCAGCATAGATTGAATAAAAATATTAACGAGATATATTTGTTGTGTTAATTTGAGTAAACAGCAAGAAATTGAAAGAAACAGAAAAAAGTGATTGTCGAAACACTCAAATATGAAAACATGTATCATGAAGCATTTGCGAGTTTCATCCGTTTTTGCTACTTTAAACGATCTTTTGGTTACTAATTACGGGGAAGTATCAATACATCATCTCGAGTATTGTAAAGAATTTCAAAATAATTAATACATTAAAAACTTGAATTTTGATTCCTTTCTTACGATCAGAACAATTGCTTTTGGCAATGAACAATTTAAATCAAGACAAATATAAAAAACCAATCAACTCGAGATGACGTCTGATTGTTTCGGAAATCCCACTGAGAAAAAATCTATCCTTTCCATTTTATAAATCAACAAGATATCAAAAGATAGTCGAAGGACCAGACAAGTGATTATCCCAAAACAAAACAAACATCATGAATACTGAGATTCATCGTCGTCGATAATTCAACCACGTCACCATGACCAAAATACCGTGTGATCAACAAAGCGGACTTCCATACTTCTCCACAGATATTCTTGACAGATGACTCTTGAAACAAACACTCCAACACTAATTGAAATTGCCCCCGACGAGAACGACTTTGAAGATTCCGCGGAAATCTTTGGTATATCGTAATCTTCTTTTCATCAATTCTATTAACTTTATCTTAAACTACAGAACCACCCCCGCCAGGAAGTCCAATAGACCCAGACCATATTCTTCCCGCCCCTCGCCCACCATCTCCAGCATCCATAGGATTTCCCGCCATAGCAGTCTCAGCGGAATCCCTCACCGTCCCAACAAACTACATAAATTCCCACAACTCCGGCCACAATGCAAACAAACGAATAATGGTAGCTGTTGATGAATCGAGGTTTGCAGTCGAAGCGTTTGACTGGGCGGTAGATAATTTGGTGCAGAATGGGGATGAGTTGTTGTTGGTACATATTGTAACGACCGATTCTGAAGATGTAATCAATGCCATGGTATGTGCTCCTGTATGTTGTTTCATCACGATAAAATGATTGAGATTTTGTGTTTTTAGAGTAAGAAAATTCATTCATTCTTTGCGGAAAGATTACGGCAATCGGAAACTGCTGGAAACAATGATGTAAGGCGATATTTTTTCTCAAGGTTCCGTTCAGTTGCTAAATACTTATTTTTCGTGAATAGGTTACATTGATCGTAGATGTGCGATATTCTGATTCTCCGAAAGATGCCATCTGCCAAGCTGTAATTCCTCACTCTAGTCAGCTTTAAAAACCAAAGTAACTTTTAATTCATAAAAGGCCACTGAACGAAACGTAAAGACGTTGATTATTGGCAGCAGAGGAATGGGCCCAATCAAATCGTAAGCGTTACTTTCTTGTGATCTCATTCAAGTTTTATTCTCACAACTCTTCCAAAGAATTTTATTGGGGTCCGTCAGTGCATATGTCGTAAAACATGCATCTGTTCCTGTGATTGTTGCCCGACCGACGAAAGAACTTCCTAGTTTCGGTTTCAATCATTAAGACGGACGAATAAGTATGATAAATCACACTTTGATTTGTATTCTATATAGTCATTGAACATGTATTTCATATTCAATTGCAAAGAGATTTAAACTGATTTAAATGATGATATACTTTGAATGTAAAAATTTACTGGGCAGGGCTTAGTCAACCGTTCCGAAAAAAGCAACGTCATACAGCCGGCCGGTGTATCACATTAAATTTTTATTCCCTTTTCCCTTTTGTCTCCCATTAACAACGCATAGGCAACCATGGAAGATGTTTCAAAAGATGAAAATGATTCCTCGTGGGGAACACCCCAGTACACTATGGCTTCCGTATTCGCCGTACATCTGGTATTTTTCCCTCCATTCTCCTGTGCATTTTATGTGGTTTTGAATATCATTTGT
Organism: Nowakowskiella sp. JEL0407; assembly: GCA_027600645.1. Taxonomy (NCBI): domain Eukaryota; kingdom Fungi; phylum Chytridiomycota; class Chytridiomycetes; order Cladochytriales; family Nowakowskiellaceae; genus Nowakowskiella; species Nowakowskiella sp. JEL0407. Next base: position 9,497 of record JADGJK010000280.1, read on the forward strand.
TAGATTGCCGGTGGTGCGCTTGCCGGAATACTCTTTATGCAAGGTGCACTTATTTCGGGAGGTATAACTGCTGCTTTCCTGATATTCACTGAAATATCCGGTGGACTCGGTTTGATGAAACGAAGCGCACAATTATATTATTGGGTATTTGAACACAATCCCATCCGGTTATATTAAAAAAAAATTAACGCTAAATATTTTCAATTCAGTACATGTCGATAGTGATTATTTGGGCGGGATTTGGAGTATTCCATTTGTTGTGGTTAATGGGAGTTTTCGTCATTTCAACCTCGCTTCAGGACCAATGGGTTGGAAAGACGCTGGCAAAGAAATTCTCTAGTAAACTTGGCGGCGCAAATTCAACCATTAGCGGTACTCCGGGTGCCGGCAGTGGATCAAAGGGGGTATTTGAAAATACCGTTTCAACAACAGCTGCGAACCGTGGGGCGGCTACGAGAGCTGTTGTCACCACACAAGTGCGAACTGTAGCGCCTGTAGCGCCCACTGTTGCGGCAGCTGGTGCCACGATACGAAGAGTCACCACCACCGCCAACCCTGCGGCAATCGATAGACGATCGGCTCCAACACCATTCGTAATGTACAGAAAAGAACACGTACAACTAATTAAAAAGCAAGTCGTAGAAAACAGCATTCAAAACTCTCATCCAGTACTTTACGAACGCGAATATTTACCAGAATATAACAACTTGATTACACATAACCTCTTTCCTCGACAAGCAACGTCAACGTCAACCGTCGGTGCCGCTGGAGGAACCGATACTATGACTAGTTTAATTTTACCGGTGGTTTACGGTGTAAATCTCCTATTCCTTGCCATTGGATTCACATGCTGCCTGTTACTGCCGTTAATCGCCGCCGATAAAAGAGTATTAGACGAATCCGATCCATATGCAGGAATGACGGCCGAAGAAGTCGCTACAGCCCACTTGAAAAAAGGAGAAAATGCCACGAAAGATCGTAAAGTTGTTTCGATGTACCACAGAATGACAATGAGAGCGACGTTGAAACGAGGCACCTTGAATAAAAATGATAATAATATTCAAATGAAGAATTTGAGTCCGCCGATTGATACTGAGCAGAAGGGTTATGGTAACCAAGGTGGGTACGGTGAGAAAAGTGGATATGGTCAAGGTGGCTATAACGAAAAGGGTGGTTATGGAGGACAGGGAGGATACAATGAAAAAGCAAGTTACGGACAAGGAGGATATGATAATAAGGGAGGATACGGAAGCGATCCATACTCGAAAGGCGGATACGACAGCGGATACAACAACGAACCATACGACCGACCACCTCGTGACGAATACGCCAGAGATAACTACGACCAACCGCCGCCAAGTGATGGCCGGTACGGAGGAAAAGACCAAAGCATGTACGGAAGTCAAAACCAATATAACGACCCGTACGATAACCGATCAAACAACAACAGCAGATCCGGCTACGACGATAGAAACAACGATCCGTACCGAGACACATACTACCAACCACCTCCATCTTCACAGGGTGACAAGAAGAAACAAAACAAGAAGAGCATAATGGTGCCCATGAAACCCGGAGACGGATACTCACCTAGCATGGCAAACAAAAGCCTTCCTCCATCACAATTCAAGCAACTGGCGGTAATCAAAGAATACCGACCAATGTTAGAAGACGAAGTTGAATTAGTGCCAGGCGATATCGTTGAAGTTGAAGACGAATTCGAAGACGGATGGGGAGTCGGAACCAATTTGGCGACCAACGAATTCGGAGCGTTCCCATTATCGTGTTTAGAAAGTGATAAAAAGAGTGGAGGAGATCAATACTCGCGGGTACAGAGTATGTACGATGAAGGTTGGAATAATGGAAAGAGAGATCGAGTACAGAGTATTTATGGAGCCAAAAGTGCAAAGGAGACTCGACAAGCTCAAGGGAAAGCCACGAATGCTCCTGGATCTGGTAAACAATATCGAGAGACGATGTATGGTGGTGATTACGATGACAGAACTTACCGACGATGATAAAAGAAATCTGGTTTTTGGTGGCTATTTTTTTTAAATTTTTATTTTGATATCTCTCAAGTTTTACTCTTCGATTGCGATTTTCTTTTTCCTTGCGTAATATTTTTGCTTTGGATACTTTTCTTTTAACCCTGTTTTTCACATAAAAAATCCGATTTTATCTTGTAATTTTTTCTTTTTCTTACTTATATGGAGACTGTGTTGAGGCGTAATATATAGCGGTAGATTTTTTTTGAATTCTTTGGCATTGTACAATGTGTTTGTATCCGGAGGCGCTCCGCTTGAAAAAAGTATCAACCGAAATTCCCATTTGAAATTCAATATGGATGATAATCTCGTAGAAGAGTCTCCCTCCAACAAATTAACCAGAGCTTATGGGACACTTGGATCTTCAAGTTCATCCAATAATCCAAACACCGCAGAACAAGATTCCGAAACTCTACCATTACTCGACAATTCGTCGCAACCGCTAGATGAGCCAAGAGTAAAAGTTGCCTCGCTAACTCTCACTTTAACTGCGTAAGAAACCACCTAGACTTTTTTTTTTTAAAACTTTGCAATTCTTACAAATGTTTACTCGCAATTTTGGAAACAGCATTTTCATGGGAGTTTTTCTTGCTGCTTTGGATCAAACGATTGTCGCGACTATATTTACTGCCGTCGGTAGTGAATTTAACGCTTTAAACAATGTATCCTGGATAGGCACTTCATACCTCCTAACGCAAACAGGTACAAACTTCTATCCCACATCCACACAACATTTATCAATTAAACATATTAATTTTATTAGCATTTCAACCACTTTACGGCCGACTATCAGATATTTTTGGTCGCAGATTCGCATTACTATCCGCGCAATCAATTTTTTTAATCGGATCTATTGGGTGTGGGTTTGCACGCGGAAGTATTTGGTCGCTTGTAGTTTGGAGAGGTATCGCCGGGATTGGTGGCGGTGGGATATTAACCTGTAGTAATATCATTATGAATGATTTGGTCACATTACGCGATCGTGGGGCTTTACAAGGTCTAGGAAACGCTGTGTTTGCTGTAAGCTTATTTTACCCACGAGCGGAAATATTTTACATATTTCATATTTTTTTTCTTGTGTGTATAGTCGGCGGCGTTGATGGGTGGTCCATTAGGAGGATTCCTTACTGATAATTTCTCATGGCGATGGGCGTTTTTAATCAACATCCCATTAACACTTCCAGCTCTAATCTGCACGTATATCTTCTTAAGCGACTACAACCTCGAAGAATCACAAGAACCAGCCGCAACAAAACTCGCACGGATCGATTTCCCAGGGATCCTTTCACTCGTAACAACAATCACATCGTTGATTTTGGTTGTTACACTAGGTGGAAATGAAATTCCGTATACGCATCCGGTGATTTTAGGATTGGGAATTTTGTTTGTTGTTTGTTTTGGAATGTTTGTGGTTGTTGAAGGGAGAGCGAAGGAACCGATTGTTCCTTTTCGGTTGTTTAAGAATAAGACGGCGTTGTGTGTTTATCTTTTAACGGCGTTTTTGAATATGTCCACGATATCAATTATTTTCTTGGTTCCGTTGTTTCTAGTGGTATGTACAATTGTCTTTTATTGTAATTTTCTTTACGAGATTAAATTTCCTGTTGTTTGGGTAGTCGGTACGAGCGCAAACATCAACATCAGCCGGGATCCATTTGGTCCCAAAAATTGTCGCTTCCGCATTAGGTTCGATTTTGTCCGGCGCATACATCCGCGCTTTCGGGAAATACTACAGAGTAACAATCTTCGCCGTTTCACTACTCGTACTCTCCGACCTTGTAATCACAACCAGGTGGAGTGGAACTTCACCAGAATACGAGTTATATGCTTCGTTGGTGGGAGAAGGATTCGGGTTTGGAGTTCCACTCACAACTTCGTTGATTGCGATTTTGAGTGTGCTTTCTCAGCAGGATATGGCTGTTGGAGTTGCGTTAACTTACACGGTAAGATCCATCGGAGCGTTAATAGGTCTCGCAACAACACAATCGGTATTCCAATTCGCGCTGCGATGGAAATTGGTGAAATTGTTAGTTGATACACCAAACGCATCGGAAATCATTGAAACAGTGAGGAAAAACGCCGACGCGATTGTAACGTTACCACCTGAGGTAGCAACTTTAGTGCGAGAAGGGTTTAACTTTGGGTTTATGTGTGCGATGGTTTTGGTTTGTTGTTATAGTGTGGGAGCGTTTTTCAGTTGGATTTTTGTTGGGAGTGTTGATTTGGTGAAGAAGGATGAACGAGTAAAGGAACCGCAAGAATAAAAACAGAAAAACAGATTAATGAAATTGATCTGATACTCGGATTTTTGGAATGTTCTTTTTTGGCTGTGTGAGAAACTGATTTGTGTCCCTTTTTCAAAATGCAAGACAATCGCCCATTTCCTCCCGTAAGCAATTGCGAAAACTTATTAATTAATTTAATTGTTATATTTATTTCCTTTCTTTTGTAGGGGTGGGTTTCTCAATGGGACCCAAAAAACAACCGATACTTTTTCGTTGGTAATTATACTTTTCTCCTCACCTTTCACCACTCTTCCTAATTAATCAATGAATTAGAAACCGCTACTGGGAGATCTACGTGGGATGACCCTCGAGGTCCTCCACCTCCCGTTCCTCCTCCAGGGTAAGAAAATTTATGAATTTTACTTAAATTACAACCAAAATTGACTGATACACACCATTAATATAGGTATGGCGGTTACGCTCCTCCTCCCCAACAACCGGGTTACCCTCAACAACCCGGCTACCCACAACAGCCAGGCTATCCTCAACAACCTGGATATCCACAACAACCGGGTTACCTCCCACAACAACAAGGATATTACCCACAGCAACCTACCCCTCAAGGATATAATCCGTACCCGCAGCAACAGCAGCAACCACAAGATGGAAGTAAATTGGGTGGTCCGTTAGGTGCGTTAGGCGGTGGAGCACTTGGTGGAATACTTGGCGGAGGTAAGCACAGTGGAGGCAGTAGCGGGAAACCAGGAAAGAGTGGAATCGGTGGGATTGCCGCTGGTGCGGGTGTTGGTGCTCTCGGTGGATTGTTGGTTGGAAATATGATGGGGAAACATCAAGGTGGAGGTCATTACGGCGGCCACGGTGGACATTATGGAGGGCATGGATGGGGTGGAAAAGGTAAGAATTGTTTATTTCGAAACATGATTTGATATAATTTTGATTTTCCCGACATTAGGGTACAAATACAAAGGATACAAATACAAAACCGAATATTACGCACCCGCTCCAGTTGTTGAAGTTGAATACAAATATAAATACAAAGGTGGTGATGGAGGAGGATGGGATGGCGGAGACGGAGGATGGGATTAAAAGATTGTTGTTCTGCTTTAGTTTTGTTTTTTCGTTTTTAATTTTTTCCGTTGATTATCAATCTATATTTCCAGCTGATCAAGTAATAAAGAGTAATTGTATCCCCCTGCGTTCGTAACTCCAGATGCAATTGGCGAAGTATTGAAAAATTAATCAAGAAGAAAACTCTCACAGTATAATATATTGAAAAAAATCAGACCAAGACATCAATGCATTCAACGGTATCCAAATCAGACAGCATCATCTAATAGCCAAAATGATAAATACATTCATTTATAAAGGTATATTTCAATAACTTACCGTGAAACACCCAGTTCGTGTGCTTTGGTGATTTCTTTGCCGTCAATATGTATGTATTATTATCAGGAGGTCGTTCCTATATGTGCGAAGGGTAAGCGATTACTGATGGCTTAAAGCGTTCCGAAGTCCAAACCTTTGTTGTGCAGCTACTCAACATGCTTAATATCGATAAACAAACAGAACTTATTGTCAATGCGGGACTCCACTGATCATATAGAATCGATAGACAGATATGACCGTTGCTATAGATCTAAATCAGTCGTAAGTGAGTTGAATCTAGAATTTCATATATGTATAATTTACATGTGGATGAACAGGAACGTTTTCGACGAATACCACCTATCAATTTTAATCAGCAAAAATTTCATAAAAGTAAATCGAGACTGAATAATCGATTCATACTTCCGGTGATTCCAAAGGATAATTTCCATTAAATTTAAACTGAAGAAATCGATGAGATTCTGAGTAATATACCAATAAATTTAAAACAACCTGAAGCTTAAAAATCTCTCCTTCATATAAAGTATCCTTTGCGCCTTCCACTCTAATGGTCCAGCTGCAAAGTTTAAACGTTTAAACAAACGATAGTAGAATAACTAACAGTAATAATACCATTGCAGAGATTCGGCGTTTTCAACAAAAATGTGCGAGGGAGGGTTCGACTGCAATTCTTTTAATTCTTTGGTTAATCGTTTGGTGAAGATTGCAGACATAATTGGCGTGTGTCAAAATCTAAAATGTCAAAGCGCTTTAAAGCTGACTTTCTTGATAAAAATTGAAAAGTTTCCACTAAGACATAATGTTTTTGATTTAAAGATATATTTAAAGTCGAAATTATATTTGCCGCTGTAAAGAAAATATTGGACACAGAATGGGAATTTTTATTTTTTTCTTTTTCGGATGGAGACCTCTAACTTCCTATAAGATTTAACCATAAAATAAATATGAGTAGTTGGAAAAAAAATCAAAAATAAAGAGAGCTTATAATCACAGAAGAAAGGGATTCTGTCTGTAATCCAAAAAATCATTTGCAGCTGACTCAATAAGACCACGACGGCCACTTTAGCAGATAAAACGCTTGATAGAAATTTTTGAATATTTCAATTACACGTTGTTCTTTTTTTCTGAATAAAGAATCTGTATCTCTTTAAAGATATTAATAAATTTTTGATATATTGTTGCCTTTGGATTAAAAATCTTAATCTGAAATGACTCGAAGAGCAGACACACTTGATTGTAAATTAATAATTCCCGACTTGTCTATGCGCAACACTGTCCCAGCATACGCTCCTCCAACAGCCCATGTACAAAACTGTACGTATTCACCGTCCAACTTTGGCAACATAGCCAATTCCTGATAAACCTCTTGATCCTGATCCCATCTTCCCTCCGTCTTCTCAATCAATCCTCCTTGAGCGTCAAACATCGATACGTTCGCCCCAGCTCGTCCTGTAACTGGTTTCGCAACGTACCCGGCTTTAAGGAACTCAGGTGTGAGCACGAATTGTGAGTTTAACAAGTAAGGGTGGTTTGGTTTCAACTTCCAGAGAACGGGAAGAATAGCTTTCGAAGAAGGAAGCAAAGTCCAAAGCGGTTCGAAAATACGAATGTTATCGTGGAGCAAAATATCAACCAATTGCGGTGGTTTGCGGCCTTCATTGGTGCTCGATTCCGTAACTTTCGCATTTTCATCGTGTTCAGTCAAATACTTTTGAATCTCCTCGTCCGTAATTTGATTTAATGCGGTTCTCCATGACCACGTTTTCCAAATGTTTTTAATCACGCGACCTTCAGCGTCCTGCAGATTCGATCCGCATGACGTCCACTTTACCGATTCAACACCGACCAACAAATGACATTCAATACCGGCCTCTTCCGCAGCGGATTTCATGTAAAGTGAGTGGTAAATCTCTTCTTTATCGTTATCGCACAACAAATGTAATGGGCCGTCAACGACCTTTTCAGTCCAAGTTTCGACAAGTTGCTTAAACAATCCATCGGCATCGCTTCTTCCAACGTTACCAACACCAGCAACTTCAGACCACTTCGATTGGATGTATCCGCATTCTAATAAACAACTAGCGGAATCAGCATTGTATTCGTAAACTTTTAACCCTTTATCCGTGATGGTGTAATCGAATCGACCAGAAATAATGTCGTGACGGTGTCTGAACCATGATCTACGAATTTTTGGCCACAACTTTTCGGGGATACGGAAATGTGGTCCGATATCTTTCTCGTGATGAAGAACGTAATCGGTAGCGTCCAAGAACAACTTATGAAGCTCGTTCGTGGAGAAATTGAGAGCGGTTTCGAACGACTCCGGAATCGTGTAGTAGGGTGATGGCTTATCGGCAGATCCAAGTTCGTGACCGTACGAATCAGTGAAAACCTTCAGATATGGGATGGATTCGTCCAACCACGGTTTGTTTGCGATCGAAGCTGGCAACGTAACAAATTCCTTTTTGATTTGAGAGGGTTTACAATTTGGGTATCCATCGTAAGAATACGTCTCATTGAAGTCGATATTCATCCATCCCAAGATCTTTGTATCCGGGAAGGTACACTTGAGCGTAATTTTACCGTCTTTACGTTCAGCCTGTAATCGTCTAGAGTAATTCTGACCCTTCGGCCAAACAGTATCATCGACATTTTGCTCCACAATATCAACAAAATCTTCTCCAACATTAACAATCACCGCAATATGTCCGGTACGTTTAAACTCTCCAATATCCGACCAAATCAACAACGAACCCTTTTGAGGAAGCTCGGCCTCCCCGTTCTTAATAGCGTGCATTTTCAACCGAATGTTATCCGAAACCCTCAACACCGACTTTAATCTAAAAATATCATACGCCATCGGGATCGAATCATAGACGACTCCGTAATTCAAAAGAAGGTATCGTCGACCCAACTCTACGCACTGCCATTTGAATCCGGTGTACGTGCCGTTTACAAAATTAGAAAACCATTCGGGGTCTTCCCATGGACCTGGACCGTCATCGATTGAGTCGTAATCGGATGAGAAGACTTCTACTCCTCCGTCGGTTATTCCTAGTAAAGTACCGAATTTTGCTGGATTACTGGTAGATTGTAGTTTCGTGGAAATGAAATTGGATGAATCGTATTTTGAAGAGATTAGGGAAGGATAAAAGAAGAGAAATAGATTTAGAAATACAGTAGAAAAGAATGTAAAGAAAAATAATTTTAGAAATTTGAGGTAAATGGCCATCGATCCCCAGGATGACAATGTTAGTTTCGAAAGAATTTATTTCTTACAGTTTCATTTTTTTTTCGAGATTATTTTTTAGAAAGTTGTTTACAGTTTTTGAGCAAATAGTATCAATTTATCAAGGAGGCTGATTTCAAATTGTGAAGTTTGACAACATCGTAATCAAGATCCATGATTTCCTTAAATAAACCGATTTTATTCATCGAGGAATTTAATTATATATTAATGTGTTTAATAAAGATATCAAGTTCCTAATATATATTTAGGCTGAAATGTAGCTGATATTTGAACTGAGAGGTTTACCCCAAAATAATTCCGAGACATATTGTTAAACCTAGTGAATAATCAATCCCCTTTGTACAATACACTTTAAAGACCTTGCCATCACGCATCATCAATCAAACCTGCAGAATGTATCTGAAAATATCGCGAACATGAACGAGTTCCAGGATACAAGTATTCTATTTCAATAAAAACTATTAATCAAACTCTGAAATATCGCCATTGTTGTCCCTGCATATAAGAAAGAGCCAGTTAACGCTCTAAACGCAAATCCAGGTCCGATTGGTCCAACACCAGTTGAAGGAGAGAAAGGTAATACCGAAGCATGATACGCCATCGAAGCAACTCCGCCTGCAAAGAACGACGTTACGGGCGAGATCTGATTGTTTGAATTTGTTGAATTTTTCGATGTTTTTCGACTTTCATTCAGTAATCCTTGATAGATCAATGCAAATGTTGCGCCGCCAAAAATTCCCCGAAATATTAATGATAGCGAAGGCGGTAGAGAATTTAGTGGGGTAGATGATTTCGTAACTGTGGAAATTTGGGGAGCTTGACTTCGAAATTTCTTTAATTTATCCGGTGTTGGAGGCAGTTTTGGTGAAATTGGATTAGAAGTGGGATCAGCGGGATAATCCAGCAGCTCCGGGAATAATCTTATAAAGGCGGGGTTGAATGTTTTCTTGTTGTAAGGATACGCTGCGAGAGATGAAGCGAGCCCGGCAAGAGCCCCATTGGAGAGCGACACAAATTGCGGACTAGTTCTAACATCTTCGGATTCTTTGTTGATTGAATTGGAAAGATGGAAAACGACGGGATACGTTAATCCGGTGAGAATTATTTGTTGTGCCATAAAGAACTTGACACTGGATTATGTCAGATCACGGCATATCGTTTAATTCATTTACTTTCGAAACTTTTCACAAATCAATTGATTATCATCCAGTTTCTATATCTTTGAATAATAATGCCTTGAATTCAAATCTTCAGCTACTTCCTGTACGTTCAAATTTTCTTCCAAACTATGATCTCGACAAACAATCACTATCGACAACCTCTAATGATGCTGATTTTCATCGAAGAGTATCAAAAAATATCTCGTTTTCAAACATTACAACCGTAATACCCGACACCATACCTCCCAAGAAAAATCAACAAAGAAAATCAAACAAAACACCACAAACTCCCAAAAAGAAACCCTCTCGACCATGCTCTCAATATCAACAAAAGAAATCGTCTACAGAGATTGCTGCGCGTCCAACCACTACTAGTTCAGCTTACACGAATACAAATCAATTTTTGAATACCCGCAGAAATATAGAGGCGAAGGATTTAAAGAAAGAGCTTCGGCCTTTACCAGTTCGAATTTCATCGGCATTTGACCGTATTCCAAAAACAAGATTTTACAATACAGCAAGAGCGCAATTCCAACCTCAACGAATAATTGTATTGACACAAGCAAATTCCGATGAAAATAGGCATTCGGAAATCAACAATGCCAGCAAATTAATTTCAAAAACACAAAACTCTCGCATTGATCCATCTTTATTATTCCATTTAACAACACCAACACTTTCAATTACACCCGGGGACTTTGAAATAATTGAAAACAAACTTCGGGATTTGGAATTAGTCGATCGACTTGGAAAGGATTCAAAACCCAATTTCCCGCTGCCAGCATCACTAAAAATTTACAAAGATTATAACTCGATAGCAGTGGTAAACTCGCATGATCAATCTTTAACGAAAACTGTGAAACGCACCAACAAGCAACATGACGACCACCGAATTAAAACAGTTTCGATTTCTTCAGCTGCACCGTCGCCACCAAATACACTTATCTGTCCATCTTCTCCAAAAATTTTTCCAGACTCTAATATTGGAACGATGAATGAATCAAAAGCTCCACCGACCATTTTGCAAAGCACTTTTTCAAATTCTTCATTACCATCAATTCAAACACCATCCTCCTCTCAGCGCTCCTTTTCTAACTTTAACATTAGTTCTTCGGGAATTTCCGTGAGCTCGAACTCGGAAGTGATACCTTTCGAAAACGACAATTCAGCAGCAAAAAAATACCAAAAACGCCAACCGAATTATGAAAACAAAGCTGCGTTACCTATTCAGCTGTTTGATGACGGTATATTCAAATCTTCCGCGAATCTCTTTAAACAAGAATCAGCAACCACTCCGGCAATGATAATAAAAAATTTAAACAAGTTGGGTCTAACGTCACGGATTCGAGAGCAACTGATAATTGCAAATTTAATACACTCGATTCGATCGCGGAAAAAAGATAAACAACGAAAGAAAACACAAACGCAAATTGTTGATGTTGATACCCTTAATTCGCGAAATAATCATTGCATCCAACAACGTGAAAGCCATGTGTTGCTTAATCCCGAAATCAATTCATCATTTTCGGACCAAAAATCAAACCCAGCCAGTACTGATAAAACTTTATACATTATTAAATCAACAAATAATACACAAATATCAGCTGTTCGAAATGAATCACGGACCAGCACAAATTCGAAAATGACGAAAATCGAACCGCGAATATCAAAAGTAAACAATACAAATACATCAATAGACAAAATTTCAGATATTGGCAATGTTGTGTTTCGACCTGTGTCCGCTCTCCATTCAGCTACAGAAACAAATAACGATGTGGTACCACTTCAATTACCTGCTTTAATTTTGAGTAAAAAAAACACTGGACGTTGATAAATTATTCCTTGAATATATTTTTATTTTGAAATTTTTTTGAATAAATTTTGGGCAATTGAATCACTTCACAACCGATTGATGATTCAAATAAAAGGTGTAAACACAAACAGAAATGACTCTGATTGGGAAGGCAATTACACCAATTTCCCCAGAAGCAAGAAAACCATGGAGTTCACATGGATTTATTTCAACTTCAACCACACCCGCAAACGAAAATTCCAGCTCCAAAATACCTCGATCTCAAACCACTCGAAATTCTACTCCGTTACTAAACTTTCCAATAACTCCAACTGCAAAACCAACCACAAAATCGCATCGCAGTACTCCAAATCTCTCCAACCAACCCGTACGTAAACAAAAAAAAACAAATGTGAAATTCGATACCGCTTCACCTGGAATCCTGACTGGATTTTCTACACCATCGCCGTGGGATGGATATTACAGCAATTTTCTTTCGTTTGAAAATTGGAGACCGGATGATAATGAAAATCACGTCACCGATAAATTTGATATTACCGAGAATGTTTTGTTTTTTAACCAATTTGATTCAATATTATCCCCTGCGATTCCTAATTTCAAATCAACTGAACCGAATGTAGAAGAAAATGACAGCGGTCCAGAAACTAAAATGGAATTAAATAAGTACAATCTTCCAACTTCAAGTGGAGTGATGGAAAAGAATTGCAGTTTTAATACAATATCGAAATCGCAAGAAACGATTGTTGGTACGAACGATATCATGAAAAGCAGTCAGGAAATTGTAGCAGTTGAAAATAAATCGACAAATATCCGTGGAAGTGTGAAGGATACAACAATTTCCGAAGTTAGCACCAAACTTCGCGAATATCTTAACAAAAAATCCCAAAGTAAATTTACTGTTTTGTTTAAAATTCTTATTTTCATAATATTTTTCATTCTTAAAATAGTGCTCAAATCAAGATCCCACCTCCAAAATTCAAAACAGTCACTTTTAAGTCTTAACGTCGTTACTCTCCTCCCAAACATCATTGACTTGGGTGCACACAACAAACCGCTAGATACAACGGCGAATTCAAATTCACCCAAAACGTCTTTGCAATTAAATTCAAAATCTCTAGGTAACTCAGAATGCTCTGTGATTACACTCCAAGAAAAATCACCACTCCCGCCAAACAAACAAACCAGTAACCTTTCCGAAACTTCCACGGACGAAATTAAAATGAAAAAATTCTCAAAAAATACTAAAAAATCTGAAAAATCGTTGGGTTCTCTTACACTATCGAGTACAAAATTACCAGTAATTGAACCAAATTTGGAAATCAACCCTGAATCTGAGCAACAAGCGCAGCAACAACACACTCGATTACGCACTCCAAAATCAGCGAAAAGAAAATTTGTTGTTATACCAGCTCCCACCAATGAATTTTCACAGCGACCAATTCCACCACCAAAGCCATCAACTGAACAAATTCTAAAAAATTTAATGGAATCGCTGATTCCGCGCAAAAATTCAATTTTCAATTTTAATATGCTGTTACGTGAAGAAAATCAATACGCTCGGTACATTCATGCAAACACATCTTTGTTGGACTTAAATGCCGATGTCCAAATTCCTTCTTCGAACGCCGACGTCGATATATCAACGAAAGCGAAAAAGAATATTGCTTCAAAATCGATTTCAAAAAAATATTGGGTTTGCGAAAGCATACCACCAAACACTCAACCAGAATCCCAAAATCCTCTTTCATTCGATCATCTGGAAATTCCGAAATACAAAACTATAATTCCTCCCATCTCCTCAACAACCGCAGCCGAGAACAGAGCAAAAACTTCAGAACCGGGGCAAATAGATAAGAACATTTCTCGAAAATTAATATCCCGAGAACTTCAAAGTGCGTCTAAACAACCTCGAGTTGAAACCGGCTTTAAATCTTCCATACGGAAAAAATCAAGCCGTAGAAGACGGAAGGAGGCGGAGAGAATTTTGGCGTGTGTGACTAGGTTACATTCTGCTATTAAACGGCTGCCTTCGCCGAAAAAACCGGTCGTCTTGTCGAATTTGAATCTTTGTACATTCACGAACATAAACAAATTATCCAAAGCGAATGAAAAGATTGATGGGTGCGAAAAAAGCACATATGAATCTATTTTAGAAATGAGTGGTGGAACGGAAACGAAAACTCAAAACGCCAAAGCTCTCGAACAGGCGTCTGATAATGTAAATGAAACTGTGTTTTCGAAAGCTCAAAATACCGTCCAAAAGATTCGGTCACATGTTCAACCATTAAAGACGCAAAAAATATCAATATACGAATCGGCATCTCCAACCATTATTCCGCTAAAAACCAATTTTGTTCATTCTGCTGATGAAAAACTGTTAATCGAATTCACAACGACTCCTCCATCAAAAGACCGACACAACGAATGTGATAGTAACGGAATGAAAGAGGTATGCGAAATAATCGATCAGAATCTAAAAGATCATATAATCGATAAACAAACGCAAAGGGAAAGTACTAGTGAGCCTAAGAATCTTTCGCTTAATGGACTTCAGGTTCAATCAATTGTGAAAAGTAGTAAGCTTGATCGGAGTAATGCGTATCGTAAGAGAATTCATGGTATTCATCGCAGATATGGACGACTGAGAAGAAGAGTAAAGGTTGAATAAGCCTTGAATTGAACAGTCGCTGATCTCGTGGGCATTTTTTATTCCAAAATACATTTTCTTAATTTCAGGCTGTAATAATTTTGGTATAAAAATTTGTCGCAATAAAAATCATAGAATTTTCATTTGGAAACCTGATCGATATCCCCTTTAATATAAACCATATCTTTTTCTTCAACGTCTCCTTGTATAAAAACAGTTGGCGTATCTGATGGAGGAATTTCAATTTCAATTTCAGATTTGGTTGTTGATGGCGAAACGTGAATTGCTTTGTCGTGTTTCAAAGCAAGTCCTCGTCGCCGAATTATAAAAACTGCAATGAAGATACTCAGGAGAAGAGCGATCACAGCACCAACCACACTTCCAACTATAACTATAATTGAAAATAAAATTTTTATAAGCGATTCTATGTGATTCTAGAGCAACGAAAAAACCTCCAATGTTTGTTTCAGTCTTTGGACTGATATTGCCAGAATTAACGTCCGTAAGAGTAGTACTTGGACTCGAACTGGAAGAAATAGTAATTGTGGGCGTGCTGACGGCTTTAACCTGGAAAGTGGAATCACAACCTGAAAAAGAGAATAATAATTACACCTGCTTCATAATCAAATTTTATCAGTCTTGAGTTACCTTCGATCTGAGCCGGCAATAACGCTTTCTGCTTGAAACGTGCTTTATCACTCGTACTCATACAATTTGAGGGACACTTCCCGCTAACAAACGCTTCATTAATTCCATCCCCGTTTCGATCGATAAGAGTGTAAATCCACCAGTCTGCAACACCATTTAAAGTTCCATAGAAACAACCATAAAACGTCTCGTCACCAAAGAACGTCTTGTACTGGCCCTCATTGAAAGTCGAGTTGAACACTTGTGGGCACAATTGAGAGCATTGCGAGCGAGACGATTCACTGAAACCGTAAAAGTTTTGAAAGTTCAGCTGCACGCTCGTGAACGTCCGCTGATAATCAACTTTACTGCATTGAAAATTACATGTGGCCATCTCCACAAAAAATGAAGTGTCTGTGTTTCATGCGGGCTTGTTTGAAAAACAGCTTTTTGCGAAAAGTTCCGTATTTTTCTAATTCTTTTTTACATTTATTGAAGCTTAAGATCCTATAACACAAATCAAGACCCGAATCCATAAAAAATTTTCAACTTCAAAGAGAAATCAGTGATTCAAAAATTGTAAATTTGAGTTATTGGAAAGTGTCTGGTGATCAAAATGAGTAAATAAACCGTATATGAGGAGTTACAGTAGGGAAGCTCAGTTTATCAATGCCCCGGAAACATCAGCCATCAAAAAAAACACATTCCAAAATTTTCACATGACTGGTGTTATAGTTGGACAGGATTATGACGAACCCGTGCTTCAATCTACATCGGTACAGACCCACGGCAATCCAAAAGCACCGCCTTCAAGAGTGGGTTACTTGGAGGTAATAAATTACAGTCCAAATTCGAATTCAACACAACAGTATCCGCCGGTAAATTCCCCAACAACAACTCATGACCAACGAGAAAATGCTGCATTGATATACGGTGGGACACCTATCTATCCACAATCTCCTCTACCTCAACATTTAATCCCTATGAAACCGCCAACACAACCGTTTTGGAAGAAATATTTTATTTATATCATAATCGCTGCAGTAATTATTGTCGGGGTTATTATTGGAGTTATTATCTATGTCGTAAATGCAAACCGTCCTCGTCCAAATGGAGAACCCTGCAGTAGTTCATCTCAATGCGTAAACATTTGCTATAATGGACTTTGTTCGTCTCTTCGTTACAATGGAGATAGCTGCGGCTTTAGCATGCAATGCGTGAATTCGTGTGGGTCTGGTATATGCGGGGGCAGCGGAGCGTTTTGTCGCGATTCCTCTCAGTGTATTAGCTCGTATTCTTGCGTCAACCAATCGTGTGCTTCAAATTCACCTTCCCCGTCTCCTTCTCCTTCACCTTCGAAATCTCCGTCACCTTCATTGCGTTCAGATGGAAGCTTGGGTTCGTCGTGTTCGATCAGTAGTGATTGCTTGTCGTCTTATTACTGTGGAAATGGGGTTTGTGGAGGAACTGGAGCGCTTTGTTCATTGAGCCTTGAATGTGTGCGTACATGTACTAGTAGTGGTCATTGTAGTTAGTAGCAAAAACAAAAAACTGGTTAAGGTGGAAAAAAAATTTTTTTCAAGTGAAAATTGTTGAATTCTTGTCTTCGTGGCAAAATTTACTCGCCAAAATATAGCGTGCGCTTTCTTGAATGTTTACGAAAGGAGATTCATTTGGATTGGCTGGAATATTGGTCAGCAAACAATTTCAACACTCTGACGTAAGTCTAGATTTCAATATGCTCATACGAAATGAAATTGAATGTGCAAAACAGAGATTCCAATGTATGGAATACAGTATTCCAGCCCCAAGAACAACAGTCGTACAGTATTTCATTTGATTGCCCCTCAATACTTGATTATTAAACCTTATTTTTCTCTAAAACATATTCCTACGTTATACTTATTGAAATTCAATTATTTTAAGTCTACTCGAATAAGTTACTCGTGATAACTGTGGAGCAAATTCCACTTATCGTTCAACGCTCATTCGGCTCCTTTTTTATACTGTACCACCTACCACTAAAGCCCCAATTGAGTGGATCGTTTTAAAAACCAACGAAGTTTCAGATATTGAAAACAAAAATCAATTGAAAATATCATATAACAAATGTTTCCTACTTCAGCACCACAAAATCAAGCAGCACGAAGAAGCACAATCACAAACCCCAAGTCTACTTTCACAAACTCCTTCTACCGTCGATCAAAATGACACCACACAATTGACGTACTCTGGCGGCCACGTTTACTCAGCAGTTCCATCGCAACCTCCAACGCTAGCACCTCCACAACCAGAAAATCCATTTTGGAGAAAATACCTTATTCTCATCATCATCGCACTCGTTGTTATCGTTGGCGTGATAATCGGAGTAATTGTTGCAGCGACTCGCCGCGA
>JADGJK010000281.1:0-26991 GCA_027600645.1 Nowakowskiella sp. JEL0407
CAACTAAATACTTTAAAAAAACATCAACTTTCAGGAAAAGTAAAAAAAAAAAAAGAAAAAAGTTTTACTATCGAAGATGAACTTTAAAATTTACAATTTCATTGTCCAGCCATTGCATTACATCCATCGCAAACTTCTCATTAAAAATTCCATTCACCGTTACCGCTGCTGTCCCCGACCGAGGTTCGTCCACTACTGCTTGCTGGCAACTCTTCAATTGAGCACTCAAACGTATCGCGACTTCATAACAAAACTTAAACTGTTCCAAACTCTGCACCATCAACATACGTTGTTTCTTCAACTCGCGTATCGTTTTGTATATATAATCCGTCGTCCATACGTTCGCCGTGTTCTTCTTTATCGTCGCAAGCGTAATGTCCAGCGCAACAAATGTCCCCGTTCGTCCACATCCCGCGCTACAGTGTACTACCATCGGTCCGTTTCTACATACCACATCGCTGTGGTTGTCGCTACAACAGTGTAAGGTGCCCGCCCATTCCCGTAACCGACGCGTAAGATTCCAAAATTTCAGAAAACTCTCCACGTCCACCGTTCCGTGATCTGGCCACTCGCGATATTGGATTTGCGTAATGATTTTGCTGCGGCAGTTATTTGAATCAGGTATCAGAGCATTCATTTCAAATATTCGTATATAAATAAAGTTATTTTCAATAGATTGTTCGCTAATAATATTCACAGTGAGAGTGTCGAAAACCATCGGTGTTGATCGACTGTCGGGCCAGTAGGTGTGAGCCGATTTCCCGCTCTCGTCTTCTTTACACAGCATCACTATAATTCTGTTGGAATGTGCATATTAATAAAAACAAAGACTCGTAGCGTGAATCAGGAAATAAAAACATACCGTGTATCTTGTTCCCAACACATTTGCCAAAAATCTTTAAACGTAGATGGTATCGGTGCTTGCGTCGCTATGTATGCGTTCACGTCGCGTTCCGAAGGCTTTGCGATATATGATGCATTGATGTAGTCGCCTCCAGTTAACTCCGTAATCGACAACTTGACTCGGTTCTTGTTATCTAAAAAAAAATTCCGTAAAACCAACTCGAGAAAAAAATTCATCTCAAGCATTAGAACATACATGGCCAAATGTTATTGTATCGGTTACGATATTCCCGTTCCAATCCAGCACTCATGCTAAATGAATCTGAAGCTTTTTGCGCCGAAAATCCCAGTTGCATATGCACATGCTCTTCTCTCTCTAACCGCTTAAACTTTTCTTCGAAATTCTGGTCCATATTGTCATACGTTCGAACTTCGTTTCGAAAGTGAAATTGTTTCTCCGTATCTGCGTCCGAATCATCCACTCTCGTTGAAGGGGTAACACTGTCGATGCTCGAGGACGTTTGATACGATTGAGACGGTACTTCGGTTGTCGGAACCGTAAAATTCGATTCAAAAAACTTGAAAGTGTTTGAATGCGCTGAAACCGAAATCTGATCGTCAAGTTTTCGCATTCGTCGTGCAAGCAATCCTCCAGGACTCGCTGCAGATTTGAAAGAAAACGCCGGAATCATCGAATCTTGAAAAGAAGTGGTGATGTCGCGGATAGGTTTGGAAGCGAAGAAATCCCCCGAATCATTTTCTACAAACGCTGGGGCAGTCGTTGAGCCTGAAATGTTCGTCGCGGATAAACTGAATCGCTGTGGAGACGCTGAAAGGAACGAACGAAGCGATGCAGAACTGCTCTCCCCTTCAATCAGATATTTGTAACTCCTCTCAAACTCGTTAATTCCTCCAACCAAAAACATAACATGAGGCACGCTCTTTCCGGCAAGCTTATCCGACGCAAACTCGCTCTCGAGTTTTCTCCATAATAGATAGATGTCGCTCGATTCGCCTGCGCAAATAGAATGCTGGTCGTACAAGACCAAATGGGAGTATGATCGTAGCCGATTTAACCACGCCGAGGCATTAGAGTTACTACACAACGTCGAGTTTGCAATCTGATTCAACTGCATATTCTTGCGCCTGAGAAACGTCGAGGGTAAATTCAAATGATAGGCGCATTTAATACGAGAAACCGAAAACTGACAAAAGGATCGTATATCCAATATTATCACTCCTTTATTTACAGCGGTAGTGTTGTTGCGATTGTTTAGGAGATGATATAAACTTTCCGACGAGCATCCAGGCAACACCGATAAAGCACCAGGATGTAGTTTCCCGCCGATGGAGTCAACTCCGCTTTTCATGTCGAACGATTTTAATGATAGAGGAGTGCTGTTGAGTTGAAAGTCAATGTCAAATGTGGATGGTGGAGGGGTGAGAGATAAAGGCAGTTCGGTAAGCATTGATACGCTGAGTTGGATACTTTATAAAAATAATATACTAGATGATAAGAAAATGAATAAAGGTATGAAGAAGGTTAGCAATCGGAGTGTTTAAAAAGTTTTTTCAACAACAAAAAGAATTGAGGCTTCAATAAATAAACGAAAAGACGCTGATAAAGGTTCTGGGTTGGCTATTTAAGTCTGAAAAATTTCGATTAGAATCAGCAATAAGATCGATTCCAAACAACAGCGCCGAGATATTTTACAAAAAAAGCTTAATTCACATAAAATCGCCGAGCGGTAAGAAACGAAACGGGGAGCAATATAAAACGACGGAATAAGCTAATCAACATACCACGAGTATAAAATAGAATAACCGGAACTGAGGGACACGCAAACAACCAGCGAGCGTAGATGTTTTTCTATTTTTTTTGGACTTGTTCCAGATATGACGCAAAGAAGCTCCCTTGGTTCCACAAGATCTTATCAACTCCTATAAGAAGGAACAAAGCTTCTAATTCCCGTTGTTTATAATCTTATTAATACTCTGTGTATTGCTATGTCGTATTTGTGGTCGGAATTCACATAGTTGTCGTGATTTACCATTTTATAACTTTATCAATAAAATGACGGAAACAACCCGAGCCATATCAAGCCTGATGACGTACACTGTATTCTAATGCTGCGCAGGATATAAATATAGTGCCAGTATAAACAGTAAATGATTTCCAATGATTTCTAATCATGATTGGACAGTGAGTCACCAGTAGGAAGTCTTCGGGTTGGTTGTGTGACTCTGCTCAATATAAAAAAAACCCGTCACCCAGCGATCCATTAATTCTAAACATTCTAATCATGGCTAACGATTCTGCTCAAATTTCCGCGAAAGAATTACGAAAGTCTCAAAACCCAGAGATGGAATCCAGGATTTTATGGGAGGTTGGTTTGCAGAAAAATACATGTCATCACTCTTTTTCTCAACTTTTTGTTGGTTTTTTTCTTTGTGAATTAATATAGTCTGCGAAATGGGGATCATTGTGGCTTCTCGGAGCGGCCGGAGCAATGTATTATATCAACTACAGAGTTCCTTTCGTTCGACGACTGCAATTACCATACAAAGTATTCACTGTGGCCTGCGTTGGTTCTGGTGCATTTTGGACAGTACTGGGTAAGGCTTCATGCTATATTTATGAGGATTTTATTAATATTTGTGCGCATCATTTCAGATAAACAAGCCATGATCGAAGATCGAAAGTTTGCTCAACAATTCTCAATTACAAAACCCGTCGAAGAAACCAAAGAAGCATTTAAAATCAATTTCGATACTTTACCCGATCAATTATATCAGAATCGATTTAAATTGGTGCTTGGTATCTGGGCGGCCACGATGGGAGTTGCTCTGACGTATAACTTTGCGCGAAGAGATATCACCCGGGCACAGAAACTCATTAATTCACGAATGGTTGCTCAAGCAGCTGGAATTGCTGGATTTGGTGGCATTGCTGCTGTTTGTAAGTTCTTATTGAATTTTTTCAGATATGGGTGTTTACCTAACTCATTTCTTATATCAGCGCAATGGAAACCTTCCGGAGCAGTAACATCGAATTAAATAGGATCTTCGAAATCTACTCGCGAACACATTCGTTTTTTTCATCGTGTCTGAATTTTTTTCTTTAATACGTATCAAACTGCTGACTTTTATGGCTCGATTCCTTTGATTTTTTATTTAAGACATTTTATATTTTTCCTTTTGAATCTTGATTTAGACAAAAAAAAAAAAGCAATAATAAAACCAGTTCATTATTGTAAAATATTTCTCACGGTCGATCTTTTTCTTTATTGTACAAAAAAACATAAAAAACACCACATAGCATTTCAAAAAATACATAAGTTAACGAACTACTCCACGACTCTTCGCGATTTCCATCGAAAACCAATTCATTGCATCCGCCAATCCTTCTCCCGTAACAACCGAACACCCAAAGATATTCCATTTACGATTCTTCAACAAATCCGTGCAAGACTGCAACCCCATTCTCCTAAACAACTCTTCATTCGACAAACACCCCAAAATATCCTGTTTATTGGCCAGCAGCAAGATAATCTGGGAAGCATTTTTTCCTGCTCCACCACCACCATTCGGTTTCTTTTTCATTTCACTAGATTGTCGTTCATCGTAAAACTTCAACAACTGCACAAATTCCTCACCGGACGCTTTTACATTCTTTCGGGCGGATGAATCCACAACGTAGATCATCGCATCTGCATCTGCGAAATACGCATGCCACTGTACACGAACCCCCGAATGTCCCGATAAATCAAACACCCTCAACGAGTTTCCATCCTTCTTCCCATCAAAATTATCACCGAACGGTCTTGGATGCAAAATCTCTTCAATTTCAAAATCCGGAACGCGAAATTCAGAGCTGTCTGAGTTTGCATCGGTAGATTTTCTTTCTGCTATGTCGGGGTCTGTGATTGGCGACGCGGTGATAGAAATTTGTTCGAGGAGGGCGGATGGAGTTTTTGTCGCGAGGAGTTTTTGGAATCCGTGTTGGTTTATTGTATCGCCGCATGACAATACATTCATAAGGGACGTTTTTCCGGCGCCTG
Organism: Nowakowskiella sp. JEL0407; assembly: GCA_027600645.1. Lineage (NCBI taxonomy): Eukaryota > Fungi > Chytridiomycota > Chytridiomycetes > Cladochytriales > Nowakowskiellaceae > Nowakowskiella > Nowakowskiella sp. JEL0407. The sequence continues at coordinate 4,905 of JADGJK010000281.1, forward strand.
GAAGACCTAATATCAGTATTGATAATAGCTTTAAAAATAAAATTTAAAATTAAAATTTATTGTTAAAAGTTTGTTTAAAGATACCTCTTTATTTGGACGTCGGGAAATATAAGAGTATGCTCCGTTAATGTAAGAACGATAAGAAGATGGTTTCGTAACTTGGTCGCGGGTTGAGGGTCCGAGTTTGGCTTCTCCGTCGGCGTGGTCGTCGACTAAACTATTTACATCAGCCTTCGCGCGTTGCTTTCGCTGTTTAACATAGTATGCAATAGCTAATGCAGTAACTATTGCCATCCCAAAAAACAACAACCCCAAAAAAACCCTGAAATGAGCAGTGATACAAGTACAACGAGGGTTCACATGCGACAGATTTCAAAAATTGAACGTGTTTTACAAATAAAACCTCAAGCTTTATTTAAACAAAGGAGAAAAAGATTTATAATGCAAAAAATAGAAAGAAAAACAGAGTGGAGAGAGAACAAAAAATATAGAGTCTCATTTTCAATTTGATCCATCTAAAACAGGACACCGTCGCTTTAAAATCTCCTCGGCCAACCAATCCATAGCTTCCGATAATCCCTCCCCACTCTTCGCCGAACACCCAAAAATACTCCACGCACGTCGACTCAAAACCTCCAGCGCAACGTCATCATTAAACCCCATCCCCACAAACAACTCTTCATTCAACACACACCCGCCAACATCCCGTTTATTCGACAACAACAAAATAATCTGCGTAGCGTCTTTCTTCCCTCCTTCACCACCACCATCTTTTTCAGCGCCAGAATCTGCAGAGTTCTCTAAATCATGTTTCAAAAGCGCCGAAAGTAATTCTTCGCCGGCGAGTTTTAGATTCTCTTTATCACTTGAATCCACGACGTAAATTATTGCATCGGCGGTTGAAAAGTATGTATGCCAATGCGCACGGACCGGAATCTTTCCTGAAAAATCAAACATTTTCAATGACGCTCCACCTCCACCTCCACTATTCGGTGTTTTTCGACCGTTTGATATCCGCGGATGCGAAATCTCTTCAATTTCATATTCCGTCGTCGTCGCTGCTGCTGTTGTTTCATTGTTAGATTCGGTGTTGGGTTCTTCTGGGGATTCAGATTCTTCGCGTAGGTTGGCGGTCACTGTAACTGATTCAATGGAATCAGACGGCGTTTTCGATGATAATATTTGCTGGAAACTCGTTTGATTTATTGCGTCGCCAATTGATAGCACGTTCATTAACGACGTTTTACCAGCCCCTGCTAATCCAAGAATTAATACTGAAACAGGAACCTACGTGAAGTTTCATTAAGTAAACAAAATATGTATGATTTCAAAATATAATTGTACTTCTTTGGTTGGACTTCGTGATATGAAAGAGTACGCGCGACTGAGATACGAGCGGTACGTGGACACCCCTTTCCCATTTGAATTGGGAGTAGGAGACCGTTGAGGGGTTTCTCTGCCGATTTTTGTCTCTGGATCCTCGTCTTCTTTGTTTAATTCATCTTCTTTCTCTTTGGCGAGTCTCTGTCTCCGTTTGGAGATGTAATATGCAATTGCCAAGGTTGCTGTGGTAATTACTGCCATATTCCTGACAGGCTATTACCAACTGAACAAAGAAAGGAGCAAGAGAGGTGATATAGAGTTTCTTTTTATGGGTTGGCTATATATCACATGGAAAAAAATACAAGTTGTCTACTGTCAATCAGTAAACTCTCATAAACTCGAATTAAGAATTCTGCAATGTAAACTTCTTCAGTGTGCGATTTTGTTTTATTAATTCAACTAATTCATCAAGCTTTAGCAGCTTGTGGTTTCTTAGCATCCTAAAGAAAGAAAAAAAAAAGAATTAGAAACAGTCTAACTTGAAATCAAAAACTTTTGAAACCTTGTTGAATTGACGACGGGCAGGAGGAGCACGATCACGACGACCAGTACGAGATCGAACACGAACAACATGTGAGTGGATAGCGCACGAAACACAGTAGTGAGTTTTGATGTATAATTTCGGGATAACATATTCTAAAAAAAACAAACCAGTTAACCCTTAAAATTCTCTTCAAATCTCCCGCTTATTCTCACCATCGAAAACTGAGGCTTCAGAGATATCTCGCATACCAGCAACTTCAACCATGTTTCTAATCAAGAAACGTTTGATGGCCTTGTCTTTAGGCACACATCGAGCACAGTTTGAGCAACGAACTGGTTTAACGTGACCACGTCCATTCTTGTTACGTCCGTTGTTTCTTCGTTTCTGAGTCTATAGAAAGCAAAAAGTAATTTAATATTCAGATTTCACTCAACACTGCAAAAAAAGAGGGATTGTGTTCGGGGGAATGTGAGTGTTGGAGGTTAATTTCTGAGAATATTGTAGTGCGAGGGTAATTTATGAAATGCGGTAGTTTGTCTTTCGGTACTTTCTTGGTATTGAAAGCAAAAAACGGGAATTCGTCCGAGAAACAAGTCAAACGACCATCAACACCCCAACAGCGACTCAGAGAATGAGAAAACAGTCCAAATCAGCTTAAGACGAAGAGATTGAAATTACAGCACCCAAAAACAACGCAGAAAGGGATGTTGATTCAGAGCAAATAACGAGCGTCGGTGCGTGACAAAGATTTAAATGTAGTTTACCATTTTGAATTTTCCTGAAAAAAGAGAAAGCGGTTCAAAACTTCTTTTTTGGACGAGGCTTGGAAAAAAAAAATCCAATCAAAAACTGACAACGTGGCTTGCGAATGGGCAATTCAACAAACAATTCTTGCGATCATTAATGACAAATAAATTAAAAGGTTGTGCTTCTTTTCCTTGTAGTTTTGTGTAAATGATCCAGGAAGTACAAAGATGTGATTCGGAAAATTTCAGATTTTTAGTATTTGCTTTGCCGATTGTCCACTGCAATGATTTTTATACACAAGATATAGGCATGCAGTTTGGCATATAAAAAACATCGATTTGGCATGTCCAGCCTCCCCCGAAACCCAGCCAATAAAGCCGACAAATCAATCAACAAAAAAGGAAATCAACAATGGAGGAAACTCAATTTTTTGAATCTTTATTCATTGATGGGGAATCAACCGAATTAAACAACCCTTGTATCTTATCTCCAATCGATACAAAATTCCTTCCCATTTCAACTAACCATTTTGCGTGGATTTATCGTGGGAAATTGGAAGGGGAAATTTTCAAGATTGCGCTGAGAAAGACATTGACTACGTTTTATACCGTCGGATCTCGTCTTCAATATGAGAACGAAGTAATTATTAAACTTTCTCATAGTCCTTCAACTCTTAATTCAAATATCAATTTTCTCTAGGTCGGCACTGGTCGTTTACTCCTGAAACCCGGAAGTGGAATCAAACTCTCTTTCGGAACATGTTCTCTCCCTATATCAACGTTCACCGCAACACCATCTCCATCCAGAATCCCTCAAAACATTCAAAAGCTTTCCAATTACCTCTTCCCGACCAATTCCTCCAACTACGATGGCAGAAGCATTATTAAAAACCAACTCCCACTCGCAGAACTTTCCATAGTATACATCGAGAATTACTCAATCTTGTCGCTCAGATGGCACCATATCCTCGGTGACGGCATATCAGAGTCCTTCTTCATGCACAGATTATCTATGGAATACCGCATCACAAGCGGAATCCAAATCTATGACGATGAAAAAGAATTAATCGAAAAAGACGAACTCGCAAAATCAATTCTGCAAAAAACTAGTCTCCATGACATCTTGAAACCCCATGGGACACTCTCTGAAGAACAAGTCACCGACGGAATCCATCCCTTCAAATCACTTCCAAACGGATTTCGTTCCTTACTATCAGGAACCACCACCTCTCAATCCCGAAAAGTCGTCACAAAAATGTTTTACTTTACTCAACACAGAATCACTCAGCTAAAAACCCTCCTTTCCTACGACGGATCATCAATCTCTTCCGCAAGTGCACTATCCGGCTACGTCTGGTCATTACTAGCCAACCTCCCACTCCGAAACCACTCCAAACCTTCCAAACTATGGTACGCCGTTAACCTCCGCCCGCGTCTAACCCCCAAACTCCCCGACCGCATACTCGGAAACATAATCTCCCACGTATTCCCAACAACCCATCCATCAACCCCCACACACCACGCAAAAACAATCCAATCATCACTAACAACAACAAACCACGACGTTTACATCTCAAAAGCGTACCACGCTTATGCCAAATGGAAAAACGATATGTTTTTTAATTCGGATTATTTTAGTGATACGCCGGATATTTTGATTAGTTCGGTGGTTGGGATGAAATTGGATTATGAGTTTGGTGGGGATGTGGAGTTTATGGAGTTTGTGTTTCCGGCTACGTTTGGTGTCCCGAATTGGTTGAATTTTGTGTCGGGGAGGGATATTCCTGGCCCGGAGGGAGAGAGGAGTGGCGTTTGGGTTTATGTTTCTTTGGTTGAAGAGGAAATGAATGTTTTTGAAAGTAGATTGGAGTTGTGAATACTTTTAGAGTTGTTTTTTTTTTTTCATTATGAGATTTTTGGCTTCAAGTTTTTCATATAGGGATAGTTTAGCTCAGGCCTATACTACCATTTTTTCATTTTTGTCGTCTTCGATCATAAACCCTTGGAGACTTTTTCACGTCAACTCTTGCTTATCATTTATATATATAGTTGAAAAAAAGCTCCTATCAGGCTGATTTTAAAAACAGACAAGAATATATAGAATATTTGATATCACAAACAAAAAAAAAAGAAAATAATAATATTCATAATGAAAAAAAAGATATAGACATTTTACAGAGTATACAATGAAGAAATATAAAATCAAGTGATAAAAATCAAGTAAAAAAGCAACAATATCAATAAAGAGATAGATCAATGCATGGATCGTTTCTCCCGACTTTCCTCTCTTTTAGAACGAAAACGTGAGGTTCGTATACCAGGTCTATTCCATCGTGAATTTCTTTCATCGGTCTTTGTCGTTTCATTATCAACATTTGATTCAAGTTCAATTTGAACCGAAAACTCGTCCAAGGCGTCGTGGTCAACTTCCAAGTCCTTGGTGTCGACAGCTGGTGTGTCAATCAAAGATTGCTTCGTCCATTCCGATGTATTCAACTAAGAAAAAAAATAATAAATTAGTTAAATTCAAAAATAAATTTTACGTTCTTCATTACCTCAACTTCAACCCCACCAACCGAATCACCCGGCTTCGACCCATCTTGAAACCTAACCACAACATTCCTCTTCCCCTTCACTTCCCGCTTCCCATCTCCACCATCCAAATCAATGTTCCGCAATTCCGTTTCTAAATTCTTTGCCTTCGCGACCTTTTTGTTTCGTAGGATTCTGGATAACATGGACCGACGTTGTTTTTCTGTGATGTTGAGTTGGAGGATGAATGGGTATTGTAAGAGTAATGAGTCCGTTTCAGAGTTGGAGTTGATGGAGGGGGATTTAAAAGAGTTGGAGGTGATGTAGTCGGTAGATGCGGAAAGGTATACGGGGGTAGTTTGTTTCAAGTTTGGGTTGGTGAGTGGAGGGAAAGTAAATCCCCGCATTGGTTTTGGAGGTTTGGTTTCAAAGGAAAGAGAAGAAAGAGATGGTTCGGAAATTTGTAAATTGTTTTTGTTTTTCATTGTTTTTGCCTTTCTTGTTTCTGAAGAGGTTTTTTGCTTTTGATGAAATAATATTAAAAATTTGTGAGGGGAAATTTGTATTTATATTTGAAACCCCGGGGGTTTCACGCGATTGACGGGAGTGGCTCAATGGGATTATTCTGGTTCGTTCTCTTCCATGGCTGAGTTTTTTTTTCCGCTGTGGGACAGCGAAGGACTTTTTCGTGATACGTAAAATATACCGTCTCCGTTTTATTCTTGCTCTTTTCTCCTCCCTGCTTTCCCCGCAGTTCCGCGAATTAAAGCGTGATTTGGGTCAAATTTAAAATTTTTCCGCCCTTTCCAAGTAGTGTTGAAACTCTTTCAATTACTAGGTGATTCGTTAAGGTTCATTTTTAACTCATGTTATAATACGACATTGTGGACCACTCGTTCTTACGAAATCTCAGACCCCTTCCAAACATTCGGCCCTTCTCATACTCTAATTCCCTGTACTTAAATTAGGTCCCATCCAAAAGAAATTAATTGATGATGAAATACAAGTTTACTGCTGAATCGAAATATCACGTTTTCACCGTATGCTAAGCGGAGAACCGTGAAAACGTTAAAGCAGTCACGAGAAAGTCAAGCAAAGCTTTCAAAACGCGTATTCCACACTCAATACCATAACAACCATATATAAAAAAGTAAGCAAAGTAATAGCATCTAAATTCGAAAAAATCCGAAAACGCCTGAAACAAATTTAGCTGTCAAAGAATTTGACGGCGATTTTTGACGACACTTAATCAAAGTAAAAACAGCGGCAAATTCCAATTTTCGTTCAGAAATATATTAAAAAATATTTCTTAATTTTTTTTTGATTAATTCTCATTTAACCATTTTTAATTAACCTTTTCAAACTGTAGTCTTTATATAACATGACCATGAAATTGACAATAAAAACGTTGCAGCAAAAGTCTTTCCAATTAGACGTGGAACCTACTGAAAAGGTTTTGCTAAGTGCCCGCTCCTCTCTTTTCCGTCATGTTAATTGAATGCAAATTAGATCTCGGAGGTTAAAGCAAAAATTCAACAAACTCATGGTTTCCCCGTAGAACACCAAAAATTAATTCACTCCGGTAGATTATCATATTGATTTAGTTTCCTCAGCAAGTTTAAGGTTTAATTTTGAACAAAAGGGAAAATTTTGAGTGATGATAAAGACGTTGCAGAATATAACTTGACTGAAAAGGACTTTTTGGTAGTTATGGTTACCAAGGTTTAAGGTTTTGAAATCTCTCTCGGAGCGTATGTTAAGCATATTGGTTTGAATTTAGCCAAAAGCCGCAACAGCGTCAACAAGTTCCTCCAGCACGACTAAAACCACTTCTACTCCCACCAGCACTACTCCTTCTACCACCACGTCCGCTCCACCTCCAGTTCCAGCACCATTGCCAGAAGCTAACCCCACTACCATTACACCCACTCCAACGACCCAAGCTCCACCCACAACCGCGTTCGATGCATCAACCTTAGGTAAATAACAACTACGGAAATTGTGTGCAAATGTGTCTTTATTTATGTAATTTACTTTTTGTTAGCTACTGGAAACGCCTTTGAATCCGCAGTTGCGAATCTCGTAGAAATGGGATTTGAAAGATCTGAAGTTGTTCGAGCTATGCGTGCTGCTTTCAATAATCCGGATCGTGCTGCTGAATATTTAATGACGGTATTTATTTTTCAACTTGGTTTGTATTGATGAAGAAAGGTGGAATTTTTTATGTTTTTTTAGGGAATACCAGAAAATGTTGCGAGAGAACTGGCTCCGCAGACTCCGCAACGAACTGGAACGACTCCGACTACCCAAACTGCTCAGCCAACCACAACTCAACCTTCATCTGGTAAGAAAAACAAACGGAATAACTCGCAGTTTGATAACATGAATCTTTTTGTCTCAGAGGGAGGGTATGTTAATTTATTTGAACAAGCGGCACAACAACAAGCAAATCAAAGAGCCGGAAACACTGGACAGACAGGAGGAGGAGCAGGCGGCGCAGCAGCGCAACTCGCAGGATTACGAAGCTCACCGCAATTCCAACAACTTCGACAATTAGTACAAGCACAACCGCACTTGTTAGAACCAATGTTACAGTCACTTGCAGCGTCGAATCCGCAGTTGTTGCAGTTGATAAATACAAACCAGGAAGCGTTTCTTCAGTTATTGAATGAAGGTGATGATGGTGATGATGCGGTGGCTGCCGATGCTTTGGCGGCGTTAGGTGGAGGAGGGCAAACTGTGATTCAGATTACGCCAGAGGAGAATGAAGCTGTGCAACGAGTAAGTTTTATAAGTGAAGACTATTTTTTTTAAATTTTTTCATTATTTGGTTGTTGTAGCTTGTTGCGCTTGGTTTTGACAGAGACGCAGCGGTGGTTGCTTATTTAACGTGTGATAAAAACGAGGAATTGGCTGCGAATTATTTATTTGAATCGCAGAATGATGAAGAGTGGCAGTAAGATAAAGAGATTTTGGAAAAAAAACAACAATTTTTGGCGTGGGTTCTCTTTTTATTTGTGATCTATTTCCTCGTTCGTTTTTTATAATAATTGAGATTGTAACTTTGAGAGTTTTTTCTTGTAATCGTTACGATTTATCACTGGCATTAAGGTTAAGTCTTGTCTTGAAAAGATCGCAAGATAAGACAAGAAAATACAAAGACAAGGCAAGATTGGAGTGTCTTGTCTTACGCCTCTTGAAATTTTTTTTTGACGTAATGACAAATCCGCGTAAGCGTACCGGCGCCGTCGTCAGATACTATCCTCGTTACCGCCCTTAAATCTGCGAAGGAAAAGATAATTAGCTATTACGATAGAAACTCGGTAATTGCGAATATTGCGACCGTCCTTGATCCACAAAAAAACATTGCATCACTGTCTGTGGTCTGCTGAGTTTGAAGATTGCATTGAAGCCGCTAAAACCCAACTTCGCGATGCTGATGATTCCTATGAGAGCCACTCAAATTTAAATAGTTCACAGAAAAAATCTGCCAACAACAACGTTAACAATGCGTTCAGTGATTTTTTTTTGTTCACGTACGGCAATGGAACTGATGAAGACGATGAATTCGAGGATGAAATTGAGCGTTACTTTAAAGAACCATGCGATATTGATAAGGAGAGAGAGTTTGATTTATTGGGATTTTGGAAGGATAGACAGGTGCAGAAGAAGTATCCCGTTTTGTCTGTCATTGCGAAAGACTACTTGGCCGCTCAGGCTTCAAGTGCCCCGTGCGAAGAGTTGTTTAGTTCTGGTGTTGATCTGGTTGTTCCAAATCGCTCGCGTTTATCAGACAAATCAATTACAAAGGTTATGTCGCTGAAATATTGGATGAAACAAAGAGAAGGGAAAAAATGGACACGGTGGATTCCGCATAAACTGGATCCGGATGAGAAATAAAAATTTGTGTTGCAGTTTCTTCAATAAAGATGTTTGTCTTGATAAGATCTTGCAAGATAAAGAAGACCAGACAAGATTTGAACTCCAAGAGTCAAGACAAGACAAGATGCTCGAGTCTTGTCAAGTCTTGTCTTGAGACGAAGCTTAAGATTCGACGAAACCATTTGCGGAGACTATATCATCACTACACCAGCAACGTCAAGACGTGGAAATCCCCGATTTTACCCACCACTTAATTTATTTCGCAATTCTACAAAATTGGACTTCGATAACTATGCCATACTTTCTCATACGTGCTAATCAGTGAACCAGTTTGATTTTGAGTTGTTGGGATTGATGGTCTACGTTGGAATGTAGCAAACTTCAATCACTTTAGTGTAATTGATACTTCCGTTGTTTTTTCTTCACTGGCGACAATTCAGTGTGAAAAATTTCGACTCATTTCTCGCAGGTGCCCGTTTATGGTGTGGGCAATACCTCCCGGAACTTTTGATCTCAGATAGGACAGTATTCTGTAGACTTCGAACCATATCTGTATTCTCCTATAGCGCCTCGATATTATCAATACTCCTTAAACACAGTGCACAACCCCTAAACGACGAAACAACCTCACTTGTCGATCAAGTCGTCCACCATGAATTATTTCGCCTCGACTTTGGAAATAAGATTTTTATAAGATTAATGTACGGAAACGAGCACGAATTATTTCAGGATTCCTACAAAAAGGTTAATCCGGCCGTGACTGCTCCCGATAGACCAGAATCGTTAATTTATTCAATATTTCAGCGCGAGTACAATGAATCCGTGTTGGATTTGTTGTTTGGAACGAACCCGAATGAGATTTTTGGACGATTCAGATCGGGCGAAACGGCGTACCATTTCTTGCACGATTGCAAAGATTTGCGGTTTTTTAAATACCTCGTAAAGAAATCTGCAGAATTTGAATCGACGGTTGATATTGATACTTTGAACAACACGCAGACGAACGCGTTCCTTGTGCCGTGTTTTGACGTAAACCATGGTTTAGTGGAAGCAATGATTTTGCCCAAACCAGACATTATTCATTCTTCGATGATTCAGGACGGACATAAACTGACACCACTTTTGATTGCGTGTCTGCAGAAAGACACTTAATTGGTGCGGCTGTTGTTATCGCATGGATGTTCGTTTTCGGGTTAAAACTCCGGATGATCGGACGCCGTTGATTATTGCAGTTTGTCGACGGTCGACTGAGATGTGTAAATTGTTGGATCATGATCCGAATTTTATGCATGAGTTTGATAGTGTCGGGAATTTGCCAGTACATTATGCAGCTGTGGAGGGGTTATTGGATGTGTTGAATTTGATGATAAAGAATGATCGATCGATGAAAAATGCAAAGTGTAGAAAAGGGGTTACCCCGATATTTTTTGCGCGTCTGTTTGGGCAGTATGATATTGTAAAATTTTTGGTTGATGCAGGGGCAGAGGAGACGGAACAGGAGAAGGAGAAAGCTGCAATTGCTTGGGAAAAATTTTTGGGTAGGAAAAAACACAGGGCTAGATTATTTTCGTTTTATTTAAATTAAGGATTAAAATGTTATGTGCGAAACGGCTGACGCATGAAGGAGTAAAATATAAACAGAAGATCATTTTTCATCAATTTCATTTCGCACTGACCAAATGGTTGAGGCGGCTTTCAGAAACAAGCATAATCATATTTTGAATTGTAATACTATGGCGAAGAATATTTAGTATTCCTATTATTGTTTTCGTTTTGCAAAAATGATTCAATTATTGACTTGTGAGTAGGAGACGCTAAAACTTTTAAAAAAAGGTGAACTATATTTGAAACTGCGAATAATTTTCAACATCAGCCAATGTGTGCATCAAAAGGTTTTAGTTAAAAAAAATGCATGAAAAAATAATTCATCCGTAATCAGATTCAAGATGAGAAGATGAAAGTAGAGGGGGAAAAAAATGGAAGTTAAACGATTAAAGAAAAAAAGTAGAATAATAAAAAAAAAAATGTTCGGAGCTTTACAAATTCTATTTCTTGGTGCAAGTCATACAGTATTCTCCATCAATCATTTCAAGATTCTCCCCGCTATTCACAATACTTCCCTTCGATGCAAACTTTTTCCACAGTTTGGCTGGAGCATGATCCAAAACGACCCGATCCACCGTAAAATCACCACTATCCCACCAAACAGAGACTTTCTGGATCAGTTTTCCGACGTATATATGGTAATCCGCAATGATTTGTCTACTTTGAACACCCTCAACTTTCGACTTCCCATCTCGTACTGGATAAAAAGGGATTGCATCTTCAATCGGAAACTCACTAATGATTTGCTTAATCGTGCTGTTGGGGTTTCGACTAATCGCTTCAACAACCGTAGGCAACTCCAAATTGAATCCACTAATAGCACCGGTAAATTGGCGAAATGATATTTCTTCGATAATCGAGTTCGTTTCCAACAACGGTACCACGAAAAGTTTGAGAAATCTGTTATTGAACTCCGATATCTTCAAAACTCGAAGTGAACTGGAAGCTCAAATTTCGTAAAACATGGATTTCAAAAGTTTTGAGATGTAGATGGCGTTTTCGTTCCATTCTCCTGGTCGAATCTCGCATGTTCCGCGGAAAGTAGACGAATCATCAATGAATTTTTCAATTTTATTCGAATCGAATGTCCATTCCTTTGTCTCCCATGCCGCACGCCACAAATTATATTCAAAGTTTACTTCCAAAGTTTCGATAGCGCGGCGAGAGTTGTGGAGAATACGACAAACAGATCGAATCGACCCAGCATTTGAAACAACGCAATCGAGATGACTCAAGTTCGTGCATCGTTCATGGGATTTAAGAGCTTTCAGTCCTTCCTCCGATTGACAGTAGTGAAAAAGATCTTCCTCTGAACAATTCCTGATACATGCGATTCTCAACGTATTTTCCCTTTAGTTGCGGTGCATCAACCCCAATAACTTGCTCACCGTTGACAAACAACTCTTGAAACTCCAATTCCATAAGCTCTGAGAAAAACGTGTCACTCTGCTTTGGGACCAAAAGACAAACTTTCAATCGAGGCAAATTGGTAAATCTACGCAACAGCGATGAAACAAATGCACCTTTTCCGTAATCAACATGTTCATTTGGAGACGAGTACCGGTCGAACTTTCGGTTTAGAGAAGTGAAGATATTCGAGAAATCAACGCGTTGGCCAGTGAGTCGAGTTCGGATTCCGTCGGTGATTCATCCAAATCTTCGTGAATGCTCAGCAGGAATGACTTTAAACTCAACGCTTTCAGCAAATCACTCAAATCGCTCCAGGAAAACGATGGCCATGGTGAGAACCTCGCCAAATGCAAACAATCCAATTTTCGAAAACCACAGATATCGTTCAAGAAGTTCTGCGTCGGTCCAACAATTTCGCTTTCAGAATCAGATTCGGTTGCATTTGCTCGATGACTTGAATCGCCCTCATCGGAAGTAACCGTTTCTGTTTCATCTGAATCGTCGCTACGGTCATCAAAAATATTGGATGGAGGCAAGTACAGAGTCAATGGAGAATTAAACTTTGGGAGTCTGGCAAAGAGTGAAGTAAGGTTTTCACACACAGGCAATTCGATGTATTCGTATTCTCCGGGATAGATACCAATAAGATCTTCGGCATCGTTCAGATTTACTAGGTCGAGATTCAAGAACGTTACTTTGGAAAATATCAACCGTTCGATTGTGCCCGATACGTCGCAGTCGAGTAAGTACAAACTGTCAACATGCCTCGATTTGAAGTATTTTGAGAGTTTGATAACGGATTGAAACATGTGTTTGTTAGCGAGGGCGAGCTTCAATACAGGGTGATGTTTATAATCGGCTGGTTTTTTGATGAGCATGTTGGCTTGTGGGTAGCGGAAAATTTCGCGAAGAATTTCTGGTGGGAGCATATTAAACAACGATGACATTTTCAATTTCGATTCCGATTTCTTTCTTTCTTTTTTTTTGGGGGGAGGGGAAAACGTAAACGCTGTCAAACATGTGATAACCGAAAAAAATCGATTGAAAGATTATTACAGGTTTAAATGTACCGATATGAAATTAAGAATATTTTTAAAAATAAAAACTAAATAAAAATATAACAGGAATTCATGATCATTCATTTGGAGTGAGACGTGAGCACTGGCAAGAACGCATCGAATGCACAAATTAAACAGTTTATGCTTTCTAATAGTCGATACATGGGTACCTATACATTTTGGAGTCCGAACTCTATTGTTTATGAAAAGTAAAAGTTTTTCACAAAATTTTTTTGCTGAGTAGATACCGTGTTGGTTGACAGGTGTTATTCATTTCAATGTCGAAATCCAACGCAGTTGACAATTATATTTTTATCTCCTACAGAAGGGTTCGTTTTTGTTATGCGTTTATTCTGTTCATTTTGTATAATGCTTGCTTATCAAATTGCCTTGTGCGTTGCATTTCAGGCGGAATGCGGAAACGAGGCAGAAGCTCTATATTTTCGCATCCGGGCAAATGATTCCTCCAGAACTGTGTTTTTGGACAAGTATTCTATACCGCAAGGCGCCGATTGGAAACAATGCTTTCTGGACAATGTCGGAAAAGCGACATTTATTATTCTCCTTATCTCCAAGGCAACGTTGGAAAGCTTCAAGGACACTGAAGAAGCTGACAATTTATTGCTAGAATGGGATGTATGTAAAATTTTCATGTTTTATCATCAAATATCGAACTCGAATTTGAATTTTTCAAAAGTCTGCAATTACTCGATACAAATGTGGAAACTTGAAGATCCTACCGGTTTTTATCATGGAAACGGACGAGAAAAATTTTAGATTTAGCGGCTATCCACTTCATTCTGTTCCCGCGAAAGATTGCACGCGTTCTTTTCAGGAACTGTGGGAAGAAATTCAAAAGATTTATGGGATTGAGATACATTTTTCAAGACGCTTTGACATGGAGGCATTAGATAAGAGAATTGACGAACTGTACGTGTAAAAGGACTTGAACAAAACATAACGCTCAGATACATTTATTCACCGTATTCTTTCGTGTATAGATGCTCGAACTCCTCTACCTCAACGGTCAGGATCTCCGCAGAAACGCAGCAGAAGCTGACGATTTTTCCCTCATCGATTAGAAATCCTCGAATGATCTTTGTTGGTCGCGAAAAAATTCTGGACGATATTGCGTTTTGCTTTGCCGATTCTTTGAAAAGAGCTGCAATTTTACTTCACGGAGGACCAGGAATGGGAAAAAGTACCATCGTTACGAAATATATCTCAGACTTAAAGGCGTCTCGCATCACGAATTACACACAAATCTTTTGGATTTCCTTAGTTTCAGAGTATCTGTTTGAGAAGACAGTCTCTCAATCTTGCCGACAATTGAGTTTACCTCAATCCAACGATTTTCTGGAAGAGCGCGATACATTTTTTGCATGGATCGCCGAGAACAAAAGTTATTTAGTAATTTTCGATAACGTCGACGACGCAACGATTGTTGATAGCTGTTTAGGGGAACTGTATGGAATATCTGGTCATGTAATAATTACTTCTAGAAACCCTAAAGTCGACTATCATATCCCACTCGGCATCGAGAATGACCGAATCGTTCGCATGAAAGTGAGCGAGTGGACCGAGGACACTACGAGGACCTACATCGCTTCCAGATTGCCATCCCTACTTACTACGACGATAGATACATCAGAAGAAGAGTCTTTGAATTATGTATTGAAATTTATGAACGGATACCCTTTGGTTGTGGAGCAAATGTGTTCCTTTTTAACTTTCCATCCGCGCGGCAGTTTCTATAAAGTTCGTCAATTGCTCCAATCGAAAGATAAACGAATTTGGGATCAGAAACCGGTCAGAGGAGTTTCAAACTACGAACGAACACTTGATAAAACGTTTGAACTTATTATTGACCTGTTCAAACAAACTGGTCAGCAAGTGGCATGTTTACTCCTTGGTGCGATTGGGTGCGTCTCGAATAAGGCCATTCCGATTGAAGATTACCTTCTGAAGTATTTGGTTGATGTCGGATATGACGACGATATCGACGAGGTTTTGAAAATATTGATACAAGTTTCTCTGGTGACACTTGACGACGACAATACCTCCGTTTCTGTTCATCTTGCAATTAGAGAAGTTATACGACGCACACTCGTACATACAGAGTATACAGCAGTCCCTTTCGGTGACGTAGCTGTTTCGGTGATGAAGAAATCTATTCCAACGCACTCAAATGATATGTACGATCCAAAACACTTAAAATCTGGGAAGGCGTTACTTCCTCATATCTCGGAGCTTCAGAACGTTGCCGAATCAAATCCAGAATTGACCTCTTTGTTTTTAGCTTCGGCCGAATTCGCGAAATACGTTGGCTCCCTCAAATTCTCCAAATCGTTTTATGAGACATCGCTTACCATATTATCCGACATAAACAAAACGCAGCCGAATTCAGAGGTTGCAGATTCCATGGTTGGGCTTGCATCGGTATTAACCATTCAAAGCAAATACGACGAAGCCAGAAAACTTTTTACCGACGGACTGGAGATTTATGAGAACTTTTACGGGACGAGGGAACATGTGGGTGTTGCGCGTATCATCCATGAATTGGGGCTACTTGCGGAAAGTCTGGGCAATTACGAAGAAGCGAAAAAACTATTTACGGAGTGTCTCGAGATTTTTGAGAAGGTTTATCAGACGCGAGAGCATGCTAGTGTTGCGACCACCTTAAATAATCTTGGCCAGATTGCGAAGAATTTAGGAAATTACGAAGAAGCTTCTGAATTGTTCAGCGATTGTCTTCGAATCCAGGAGAAGGTTTATGGGACGAGGGATCATGCTTTCGTTGCAACCACGATCCATAACCTTGGTCAACTTGCAAAGAATACTGGCGATTATGGAGAGGCCAAAAATTTGTACACTGAGTGCCTCGGGATTTACGAGAAAGTTTACGGAACGAAAGAACACGCCAGTGTTGCAGCGACCATTCATGAGCTTGCTTCGGTTGCGGAAGATCTCGGCGATTATGAGGAGGCGAAAAAATTGTACACGGAATGTCTGGTGATGGAGGAGAATATATACGGTACGAGAGAGCACACTAGCATTGCGACTACGATTCATAACCTTGCTTCGCTCGAATATAATCTTGAAAATTACGAGGAGGCATTGTCGCTATTCTCTGAATCACTTACCATTAACGAACGCACCTACAAAGGTCAAAATCACCCAAATATCGCAAATACCCTGCACTCCCTCGGACTTACTCACGAAAAAATGGAGAATATAGAGGAAGCGGAGGCATGTTACATGAAGAGCCTCCAATTGTATAAAAGCAAGCTCGGCACTACTGATCCCACTTATCTGCAGGTTTCGAGTGCATTGGAGAATTTGATGAGTTCGAGAAAATTAAAAATGAAATCTTCGAACGTGAACGAAAGCAATTCGTCACTCGTAATGTCACAACCATGGCAGAACCTTGCAATCACCAGCCAAAACACAAGCAATCTCTTATTATTCAATACGTATAACCGCTACAAGGATTTCTCTACGTATGCTGTGATTAGTCATGTGTGGGGAGTAGAAAGGTCTATGTTTGTTGATTTGAGTGATGTGTGGGAACGAGCTTCCATTTTCGAAATTCCGACAGAAATTCCGCTTCTCCCAAAGAAACTTCCAAAATCTCACCAAGTTCCACCCAGATTTAGACCTCTTCCGCGTTTGGCAAAGAGGCGCACTTTAAGGCCTTCGAAGGGATATTATACTAAAAGATGAAAACCTAGACTGATAAGAGAATGAACTTGTAATAAATACAGAATATGCCATATCATTAAAAATGAACGTTTGTTATCCAAATTTTATTTGACTTCAACCAACACAGTAATCTAAACCTCTTCCACATCCTTCTTACCCACGTTAACCATACTATCCTGCAACAACTTCTCCTCTGCCTCCGCATTATACTCCACACCAAGTATACGCTGCAACCATCCCTGTCTCGATACTTTATTCAACAACAACGACGCACTTACTCCTGCTCTCCAAATTGGAAGTAACGCGGTTTGAATTAATCTGAAACGAAATAAAATTTAACCACAATTAAAATAATTAAAGAAAATTTAGTATCTTACTCTTTCTCTTTATCTTCTTCAGTTGGAACGTATTTAAACATGCAACTTCCAGGCGCACCTGAGACAATACAATTTTCAAAACATTAACTTCAAAGAAAGAAAGAAAAAAACGACTCATTTAAATACCAAGATTTATCAACCACTTCTCAGTCGCCTCAGATAATGAAGAAAACAATGGATTGTTCATTCTCAAAATCACCAATAAATCGCTCATTGGAACTTGAAGTACTCGAACTTCCGACAAGAATGGCCCGATCGTTGATAAACCTTCTGTGTTTAACCGGAATGGACATTCCCTAATCAAAAAAAAAAAGAGTTTAGTCTTTCTTCGTGTAAAAAAAATTGACTTTTATCTTTCCTACTTTGTGTGGTTATCGTGTCGTGAAAAGATCTTCACTCCAGTGTTAACAACCTTTAAAAGAAAAAATCAGATAAGCACAAATTGTTTTCAAAACCAATGCATGTATTTACGGTAAGTCTATACGAATTATTGGCAAGAAGAACGGATTTCACTCCCGAACTAACGAAATACACAGTCTGATGTTTCAGCGCATCGGATCGCACAACAAACTGGTCTCTCGGGAATGTTTCCGATAATCCATACATCGCACTGACAAACCAAATATTGAAATCAAATCGAATTGATATTGCTAAAGTATTACCTAAACTGCTTAATCTCGTCGTCATTTTCCACGAAAAAGAAGGGCTTCTCACGACCTTTCCATGCCATTTTCAAATTCTTGTTCTTTTGCTCTTTCGTTGGTGGAGTTGTTTGGGTTGATTCTTCTGGGATCTCCGACGCAACTTCTTCATCGGTTGGTTTCGCTTCTTCGGATTCGGATTTATCTTCCACCGCATCGGACGCATCTTCAACTTTACTGATAAAAAAGAAAAGAATTAGATAAATGTATTGATGAAATGAATATCGTTAAAAAGTTGAAAGGTGGTGAACATGAAAATAAAAAAACCAAACGAGAGAAATAGAAGATTCACCTTCTCTTAGACTCATCATTTAAAGATTCTTTACTCTTCCGTTTTCTAAAACAAATTACGAGGAATTGAATCAACATAATACACAAAGACACAAAAAAAAAAAAAAAGAAAGAATCGGATATGTTCCTGTACCTTTCTGCAAGTTCCGCGGAAATCTCTTCAGCTTCTTCAGCAGCCGGTGCACCTTCTTCAGCGTTTGCTTCTTCGACTTCTTCCATTTCCTCTTCTTCCGCATCCCCGTCTTGTTTTCCGGCGATAAATGCATCGATCGGTCCGTATTCTTGAACTTTTTCAATAACAGTCACAAAGAATCCACCAGTATCTTGCAAATGAGGATAAACACGCATACTTTTTTTATGTCAGAATCGAACGAAAATGAAAAAGTTTCAATAAACAAACCATCTTCGTAAGCCGAACGCCTCCCCTTCACCGTCCTTAATAAACATACTCTCACGAATCTTCTTCTCTCCAACAGCATCACTCTCAATAACATCTTCCCACCTATCGTACAAAACTTTTGACTTACTGTGTACCTTCCAATTCACCAACCCCTCACGTCTCTGTAATTCAGGCAACCTATCAGAAACATCAAAGATTCGTAACGCACCGCCAGATTGTCTCATCGCTTCAGCTACAACCGCTTCATTTTCAACTGGATTGAATGAACATGTGGAATAAACTAATCTTCCGCCGACTTTTAAGAGTTCTGCAGCTCGCATGATTATCATTACTTGGAGTTTATGTAAAGCGTTTGCATGATTGTGATGCCATGTTTTCCAAATTCCTGACAGACGACAATAAACAGCGTTAAGGGATAAACTGGATGTTGAACGAATCAATGGGATACCTTTGTTTTTTCTAAATGTTCCGTCACCACTGCAAGGTACATCACACAAGATACGATCAAACTGAAGCGCACATCGTTCCGGATGACTTCTTGGGTTCATATAAATGTTGGGAAACGATTGTGCTTCGTGGTTTGTAACAACAATGCAAGGAGACTGTAATCGCTTAGTTTGTTTCACCAACATCTGAGCTCTTGAATAATCGGAATCATTCGCGATAACAAATCCAGCTAGACGAATAGGAGAAGTTAAAAAAACGTCTCAATGGAACAAACGCGTGGTGAAGCTTTTTCTATGGCTTACAAGGAATAACATGCTCATCATTCTGTACGGCTTCAATCAACTGGGCAGTCTTCGAACCGGGAGCAGCACACATATCAAGCACAGCATGATGCGGCTCAACATCCAAAAACAAGCACGGAATCATCGACACAGCTTCCTGACGCGAAATATTTCCCATTTCAGTCTCAGCGTGAAGGAATTGATGAAATCGAGTCAACGCGGAATTCTTTTTCAGTTCACGTTTGGACGTCTGCCATTGCCAACCGGCTCGGTTGGGGTACCATGGAATCGGCTCTGGAAGTGGAATTTGCGTTGGTACGCCTTCAACTTCGATGGTGAGATTCTGGAGGTCTGGGAAGTACGATTTTATCATATTGTCTCGTAATTCCGCAGTATTTCTAAATTTAACCGGGAAAAAAACGGGGAATTGAGTGGATAATACAAACAAGATAATAAAATCATTTTACAATCTCGAACCGGTAAAACGGAAAGAAGTCGGTAAAGGATCCTTTAGTTTCTGCAAAAAGATGTCAAATTCCTCGTCGGTTGGAAGGATGTTTTGGGCCTTGTAGTACGCGACAAACGCATCGTTTTCCTTTTTCGCGAGATCGTAATCCTGCCTGACGCCGGAGACGTGTTGCTCGTCTTTTTTCTTTCTGTTGTTAAATTGCTCTTTTTTTTTCTTTCCAAAGCGCGCCATTGAAGAAAAGGCTCACTTTTTCTTTTTTTTTTTTTTTTGGTGATTCATGAACAATAAAATATAATCTCTTTCTGAATGGAAATGTATCGTAGAGTACTCCAGATTTAATTTAGTTATTTTTCTGTATGAAAAGTGTGCATAGAAAAATTTTCATTCTTGAAAATTCAATGAAAAGAATCATTGTCATGCAGGGGTTCCTCCACGAATCAGCTTGTAATTTTGAATGCGAAAAAGGGGTTATTTTAAAAGTGCGCAGTTCGGGTAAATCCAGCACACTGCGTAGTCGCGATCTGATTGGTCAATCAATTTTCACAAAATGCCAGAAAATTTTATGTTACACTAGCTTTAGAGCTTTTTTTTTCAAATCCCCAAACTCTTTTTACTCCCCCAAAATAATAATTATATTATTTTAAACTGTGTTATTCATTTGAATACTTTTAAAATAACCTCTCCTCTGTTTTACTGAAGGTAACCTTTTAAACCCCTTTCAAAATTATCTCCGTTTTCGGAGCTTTATTCTACCACCCCATATCCAATCTTTTAGTTATTTTTGCTATTGTCGCTTCATACGACACAGATTTTCATCAATCTGATCTTTTTATAAGCAAACCTTTCTAAATAGTTACCAAGAAATGTCTCAAAATTCAACCCTCTCTTTTCATATTAATGACATACAAACCGTTGCTGACAGCTTAAATGCACTTTTCCCATCTTTTAATAGCTTTACGAATGATAACTCGGCCTTGTTTAACCCCACGGAGGAGTACGCCAACCTCCCGGAAAATTATCAAATTCCGGTAACTCCCTCCGACTCGAGTCTTGACCTAGAGAAATATCTCGATCTACTGTTGACTCCGAGTACAACTTCTGCGACTCTCTCTGTTTCTCCGACTCTAACTGGAAGCTCGTTTCCTTCCCCTGCTTCCGAGTCTTCAAACAATACTCTCGTTGATGATCTGCCACTGTTCTCACTGACGGATACGTTGTTCGATCCTTCTCACAACATTAGTCAATTCGAGTCGAAAAACTCAAAACAGGTATACGTTGATCTAATATCCTCGCTGGTCAATTTGGGGCTATCGACACTTTTGAAATCTGATGCTAACCAGTTCAACGCTACTGATAACTCGCTTGGATTCCTGAATGCTTATGGTGAGTTTGATTTCACCTTATTTCCACCTGATGAAAACTCAATCAATTCTCCTTCCTTACTTTTCGGCGACCTTGAATCTATTTTAGCTGCACCACCGTCACCTGTTAACTCATGTAGTGGAATCTTATCTTCTCCTGTACCTTCACTCGCATCTTTTACTGACATTAACGGGTCGATCTCTACTCTAAAGTCTGCGCGAGAGGCGAAGAAACCATACACTCGGCCAATGATTGTTTCTGGACACGATTTGGCTACGATATTACCAGGACCGGACGGAAAGTTCAAATGTCCCTACGAGAATTGTGTGGCAACGCATGCTCGACGACATAATCTAAAGGTCCACTTTGAGACGAAGCACTGTAAATTGCGGCCGTTCACGTGTGATAAATGCAAGAAGGACTTTACGAGGAAGTGGGATCTTAAGAGACATGACCGGTTAAAGCATACAGATGAGGGGAACGAGGAATTAGATTGATCACCAATGGTGGATCACGTTTACGTTATTTGTTATTTAAAAGAATGTTAATTCAAGTTTTTCTTTTTTCATTTCCTTTATTTGTGATATCAATGTTTAAAAAACTCTTTTTTTTATTTGTCTGAAAGAACAACATTAATAATAATATGAATTGTATTTAAAACGCTAAGTGTTTGAGATTCGATCCTCTTTCCAGTAAACAAGTATATGTGCACATGACTCAAAGTACTGTTCCTTTAGATGATGTATGAATCTCAAAGAAAACTTTTTAATTTGCTGGTTATTCAAATTAGTTTGTTTAAAAGATAAATTCTAAACTAGCAAGTTTTTTTATATTAATAAACATTTACAACCTTCTTTGTATTTATAAATTTAAAATTGTAGATATGAGTCTAATAATTTATTAATAAAGCTGATATGAAGGGATTAAAGGTAATTACTGATCTGATAGGTTAGGTTC
>JADGJK010000282.1:0-26968 GCA_027600645.1 Nowakowskiella sp. JEL0407
CGTTTGTTACAACACATAACCTAATCAAAACAATCAACTAACCTCAATCAATATCACTTTATCACCCGGTTTCATCTCCAACTTTTCATCAAAATTCGGTATCTTCCCTCGTATGTTGGTCGACGTTGACGCCTTCATTGCAAAATCAACCTCGGGTCCAAAATTCTGCAACGCTTTAAACACCGTGTTTTTCCCAGGAATAATTTTGCTGTAATTCACATTTCCTACACCACCACCACTGTTCGATGATTTTTCAATCGCGTTTGTTGTGTCGGCTACATTCGATCCAACTCCTTGGTAATTTCTCAACGGTGACACCGATCTCCGTCCCGAATTCTCATATATAGATAAAATCGACCCGTTACTGTTATCTGCTTCCATTGAAAGCGACGAACTGTTGTTTCCAAACGTCGAGCCCAAAATTTGCGGATTACTATGTTGCTTTTTCAAGTTGTTACTTTGGTATGCTGCAGTCGAACTTAATCGTACATACGAAGCATTCGGATTGATTGTCTGTGAGTTGGTCGTGAGTAGCGGATTGGGATTGCTGTGCGCTGTTCCAGGCGGGTTATCGATATTGTTTAGTGAAGTTGGGTTTGATAACGCAGTTCGAGAAGGTATGTAAGGACGCGGAGCTAGAGAAACTGAATCATGCTTTACAGAAGTTTTACCGCTTCCACCACCGCTGCTATTATTTACATCAGAACTCGGTGCAGTTATGTTCAAAGTCGGCAACGGGATCTTGGGTGGTGACAGTATACTGTTGCGTTGCGATGAGCTAGCAGAATTCGACAACCGCAATGAATGTACCCGTACTTTTTCGGCCGCTTCTTCAACTTTCTTTTTCGCGTCTTCAAAGTTGACCGGTTTTCCTCGCTCCACTTCTGCGGCCGCCCATTCAGATGTTTCGTATGTGTCCACTAAATTGACACTGGGAGTTGGAGTATCATCGTCCGAACATTCTACTTTTTCTTCGAATCCCTTACCCATCAGCGAAGAGTTTGGAGAAGTGGCAATTGTTTCAGGTGTAGTAGCTGTAACAACCGTTTCTGAATTAGGCGAGAACAATGTCGTGTCTTGGCAAGTGGTTGGAGTCGGTGTTCTTGCGCGATCCGGCAACTCAATTCGACTCTGCATCTGATACTCGGTGACTTTCTGCACGCTGGGTGAAGCTGATTTCAATTCCGCCGAAGCCGCCTTCTTTGGTTCTTTCGATTTTGACAAACCTAGAAAAGTTTCCGGACCCATGTTCTCAATCAGTTTCTCTTCGATTTCCTTCATCAGGCTGTGCTCTTCCTCATCCTCTTCCGAGTCATCTTCATCCTCTTTAAACAAACCTAAATCATCCAATACACTTCCAGAAGACCCAATCTCATTCTCATAGAACTCACTACTACCCGAAGACGTTGATTTTCTGACACCATCCGCTTTATCAACCGCTTCCAGCAGTTCCTGTTCCTTCATAGCCGCGATATCGTCTCGCTTTTGGATTTCGAATATTCCACCTGCTTCCGACTCCGATTGACTATTTTCATCGAATCTCGAGTGCGGTGGAACATTCTGTTGCGACTTTTCACGGTTTCCCTCGACATAGTGTCCCAGATCTTCCGTTGTTGATAACGCAGTTTGCTTATAAACTTCATCCGTCCAGTACCAGGTCGGAGTTATCGCCCCTGAGCTTTTTTTATTATGTGAATGCTTGACCTTGTTTGTTCCGTGCTTTTCGCTGTTATTGAACAATGAGATATCCGACTGTCTAGAGAAATGCATAGCTGATGACATTCTCGGTGGAGGTTGGTGTTGCGTCACTGTTAAATTAAAATGTTGCTGTACATTAGATATTGATTGGAAATTATTGTAGATCGGTAACTCCTGCGATGCTTCATTATTCTGTGATATACTATTCAACGCACTCGCGACCCCATTATTCGTCGTCGCTTCCGGATGTTGATACAAACTCTGCAGAATCTTCGGTGGGGCTGACCGCATTTGTGTCAATTCTTCTTGCATGTAAAAATCGTACTCTGTATCCGACGGCGCCCACATGGACGCATTCTCCCCGATTTCTTCCACTTTGTTTCCTTTAATTATCCTTCGCTCGTCTTCCTGATATGAATAAACCGCGCTATTCCGGCCGCGTTTGTGTCGAATCACTCGTCCGGGAGGAGGAACCCACAAGTCTGGGTTGATTATAGTAGAAGTCGTTGTCGTAGATCCTTGCGTGTTTTTTCGAACCGCACCAAATACCGCAGCTTCAGTATTAATCGAAAAATCAATGCTAATTCCTGAATTTACCGATTTCATCGACCTCACAGTTTCGTGAACCATTACAAACGGCTTTTCATCAGGTTCCGATATCGACTCAAGCGCTTCCGAAACGTTATCATCCATCAGCCTCTCTGATAAATCCCCTCTTGATGCCATTATAGAATAACCTGGTGATATAGGGTCGTGCTCTTTCTGAGATTGCCACGCATGAGCTAGCGCTAGACTATCACGAAGTGGTCTCTGATCAACCGGCATCTGCGGTAACGTTGGCGTCGATACTTTAATCTTTCTCCATCTACCGCTACTGGCCGTACTCGATCGATATCTCGATTTAGAATACCGCCCTGAAACCGAATTACTCTTGGAATATCGTCTCTGGGTTTTCCTCATTTTCAGGAGATATTTCTGGAGTCCCACCACGTACCACTCGAGAAAATCTGCGGTCGTTTGATGCTCGAAAGAATTGGAATTTTGGGCCATAAATTGTGCAGCTGCTGATGCAACAGCCTTTGCCGCCGCTCTCGTGATTGACTCTTGAATCATCATCATCCGCTCTTGTTTCTCTTCTGGGGTCAAGTTTCTCTCGTTCACTGCATTCAACCACCGAACACTTTCCACGGTGGAATCGTACGAGTGCCGAACGTTTCGTTTGTGCCTTAAACTTTGCGAAGATCTTCGTTTCCCTGAGGTTGTACCGTTGGAATGAATTGAAATACCGGAATGTGAACGTGGACGAGGACTCTTGCCAGTAATTTCCGCACGAATCTGATTCTCCAACCATCTGTGTATACCATTTATAGCTTCTTGCGTGACGTCCATAGAAGTTGGTGATGATGAAGGATAGGTCATTGTATTGCGGTTGCTACTTGTTGGAGTGGCATCTACAGAATGAATCAACACGCTGGAGGCGTTTGTTCGGGGTAATGAAAGCTCCTGGTCGTGAATGTTATTATTTCGTGGATACATCATTGCGCTGCTTGCATTGCTGATTGACTTGTGATGTGATTGCGTGGATCTGTTCCGTCGATGTTTAGGGTTGGCTCCGCCCGTTCGAAATACACCGGCCGGATGAGCTAAAACCGTTTGATTTGTAATGTTTGTAGCGTATGATTTTACGGAGTTTGATTTTATTAGTGGTGGAGACATTAAACGTTTTTTGGCCGATGAAAAAGAGGCTAGATTCTCAACATGTTCGTTGAGAGTGAATTCGTTATCGTGCAAGACGGAACCAACTTGAGGGATCATCGATTCGGTGTTTGAAGCGAACGTGTTTTTCCTTGTCGCAACATAATCAGGTGGTTCCAACGAATCATGCTTCGCGCTGTACTTTGATTTCCGTGAATGGAAGTTACTTCCATAATTGGATTTCAAATCTTGCTGAAAGCTCTCAAACTGTCGTTGATGGTACTTTTGTTTCGTAATCGTTTCCAAGTCCTCTTCTTCTGTTACAAATTCATCATCCTTCTCAACACCTAATACGTTTGTTTCAGGCATAGCGAGACTAGACTTCGATCCACCACCGAAACCAGGATTTCGCACAAAAGTATCTTCCTTTGAAATCACTTTGGGGATTGTCGGAGAGTTTGAGGGTTTCGGATGCTTCATACGGTGACCGTCAGGCAAAACCATAACATTTTCACCATTCTCATCAACTTGAGTCACCATTCGAGACTTTCCCGTAAACAAAAACTCTTCGCTACGATTGGGCACGCGAAAATCTGACGAAGGAGGGACATTGACTGTTTGCTTTACTGGTATCGCATCGTTTTCCCATCGAGCTATAGGGGTTGGAGGCCTATGTGATTTCTTTTTACGGAAGAGCTTGCGTCCGTAGCTCTTTAGTGAACTGAATACTCGAACCACCGACATTGGTTTTTGGAAACAGTTTTCGGGTACGTCTGTTGATGAGTTATTTGTAATAGCGGATAGATATGACGACCTTACGGCCGTATCGTTGTACTTATTATTTAAAGCGAGGTTTGAGGTAGACTTTGGCGCTGATTGAATATTTACAGACCGAGTTCGTTGTTGTTGAGGGACCTGTGGGAGAAGTGTCGAATTTTGTACAGTTCTTGTCGGTGGAAGAGAGAATTTTGAATTATTTAATATGGGTAGGTCTTGAGGCGAGATGTTATTGCGGGGATTATTGGTCGGAGCTTTTTGTAAATAATATTCAGACTTCTCCGCTTCAACAATTTCTGCTAATGTAGGAACGTTTCTTTTATTAGCGTTAACGGGAGCATACCTGATTATGAAAGGTAGAGAAAAAAATGATTTAATGAAAAAACATAGCGAGTAACAATCGATACACTAAAAAACAAAAATCAAAAGTAAAACATACAAGCTGTACTGGGTGCCGGCTAAAGAGAATTCGGGAATGTCTGAAGCGAAGTTGTTGCTGTCCGAAAACAGCTGATCGAGATTCAGATTAGACTGGGAAAGCGGATTGATGCGGGAGTACATTAACGGATTCATTTCATCGTTTTTCTCTGTCGCACAGAAGTGTTTGTACTACCCCCGCGGTGACTATATTTCTTCGCAAATTTCTGCCGGTATCAATGGCTACAATCGCGTATTCTGTTTGTACATTCGTATTCACTGACGTTTTATTTATCGAAAAAGAGGCTCTTCTAAAAATTGTCTTTAAAAAAAGAAAATGTTGCAACCAGCATCAAAATAAAAAGAATAAACTGCATCAAAAGGCAAAATTCAAATGTAAAACTAAAAAAGAAAAGGGGGATATTTTTGAAGTTTCCTTGGATTTTTTTAAAAAAAAGCTATCACAAAAGTGATAGTTCAATAAACACGGTGTTTTCCAGATGACTTTCCTGCCACACCAACACTAGCAGGATCAATCTTCTGTTTGGCATGGTGCAATACTGGTTTAACTTCATCAGACGGCGGTGCGCCGACGAAGTCAGCCAAACTTAGTTTCTTTCCGGACTCTCCAGGCGGTGTAATCATTCTTCTAACGGATGTCTTCTTCTTAATCGTATTATTCAACACTCCTCCATCATCACCCAACAAAAGATTGGACTGATTCGTTTTTCCAGAAGTCGGGGTCATCTGTCGTGATGGGGGTGGAGTGCTGTCCGACTCTCCGCCGAAAACTATGCTCGAACGCAGAGCGGGGGGTGTCTTTTGGGGTGTTGGGGGCAAAGGTTTCTCCTGCGGAGCATCTTGAGAGAAAATATTGGTAGACGGTTTGAAACCTAATTGATGTTCAGGCATAAGACGCTTTGTTTGTGGTCGGATCTCTTCCGAAGCGTGAGGAACAATCCCTATACTGTGACGTTTAGAAGATTTAATCAGCGGCTCTGGTGGTTGTGGTTCTGATGGAGGAATAATTGGTGAAGGTGACGATTTCGAATAAGAACGGTATCGTGAAACTGTTGGTTTGGGGGGAGTATTTTCTTCCGCACTACTTCCACCTAAAATCGATGCAACTCCACTACCGCCCATTAGAGTGTGACGTCGGTTGACTGGTCTTTGTTGACTAGAAGAAACTTCTGCGGACGATACTCCGGCAGGAACAACCGAGCGCAGTTTATCAAAGAGATTAGAATTTGAAGATGTACGCTGCACTTGAGGAGCGTTGAATGGAGATGAGTCGTCACCAAAAATTATGGAACTTCGAGTTGATCGAGAACCAAATTGTTTCTTTGGAGAATTCCAGTATTCCTACGTGAAAAGCGACATCATTAGAGACGAATATAAATTTAGTAAATTTATTAAAAAATCAAATACCATCGTTTCTGTCTTTTGAAACTTTCCGAAAAAAAGCTGCGGTTTCTAATTGAACACAAACCAGGCCTTTTTTGATGAGGTTGATCACAAGCTGACAGAATTACAGTATACAGTAACCTTTACCATTAAATTTAGTATTGATTTTGGTCGAAAAACTCAATTCCCGATTCTTTCTTACACTCCACCTTTTAAACGAGAATATTATCCGAGAAGACGAGGTTTTATCGACTCGGACTAAATTTTGGCCATAACGAAACCGTTGCTACGCTGGAATTTTCGTTATCCCCTAATCCCTCGAATCTTTCGGCAAAATTCATAACATTTCATGTGCGCCTGTTTGTCTAGAAAAGATCCTACAGGAATCGCAATCACGCGGATCGATATTGATTTGAAATTGATCATGACAGTTGAATGCAGGAGGTTTAATAAAAGATCATTAGTTCAACTAGCTCAAAAGAGTACTGAAATTGGATCAATGATAGACATCAACAACCCACATACGTTGAGATTGTTAAGAAGTATATCAAATATAGGGTCTGAAATCGTTACATATCCGGCACAAAAGTCTTAGTTTTTGGCGGAGTTTTAAAAAAATTTGTCGTTCGAAAAAGCGATTATGATAGAGAGGAAGGATCCTGGATCAGCAATGATCGGCTGCAAAGGAACTGATTGAACTGAAAATGGCCGGATCCTGTCAGCAGTTTCAGAGTGCTTTTTTCTGGTCAATGGTACGGTAAATTTTCCAAGTATGGAAATTTCGAACAATTTGTTCTGGAAATTAAATTCTTTATGACTTTAGCATTGCTTTAAATACAGCAAAAAACAAAAATATTAAAATGTATATGAAACATCAAAGTCCAAATGAAATAGATATAACAAAGCTTTTATATCATTAAAAATCCTGCGATAAAGCACGCGAACAATAAAACCATCAGAGTGGGTCTTTCTTTCACTCCCGCATTCAACTTCGCAGCTGGCGGCAAAATCGAAAACACTTGCGATGTAGCCTGAGGCGGCTCTACGGGCAAGTTATTTGAAAACATTCCAACCCATTTCAACCGATATCTTCCTTCGGGAATGTCCTGAATGAACCAGTCACTTCGATTCGCCGGGAATCCCAATTCCGAATCAACATAAGGGATCGAATTGTTCGAGATTACTTTTACTACATCGTTGGATGGAGATAGCAGTATTAGAGAGTATCGGTCTGGGTAAATGGTTTTGTTTGAGAATCCCAGTATCGTCCAGTATACAGGATGACTCGTATTCGACAACCACATTGATCCACCAACGGGGGTTTTAATTTGCACGGGATCTAAATGATGCATGTTAAATTCGATCTTTACTGTCGATTTCAAACTTACTCAATGGTGGCAAGTCATCAGTGTTCTTGATTGCAAATACTTGTGATAATCCCGAGACGAATGCTCCATTTCTGTCAATCGCAGTCATAAGAATCTGATAGTAATCTGACGGCAAGTTTGTATCATTAACCACCGTTCGATATGTAGAAATAAACTAGACATCAAGATATTGTCAGTGATTTGCACTCTCAATTCCAAATTAAATCACATACCTGGCTGACATTCGCATTAATAGGATATGTATTCACCGAGGTCACACTGGAAAACTGAAACTTTGTCAATCCGTTCGGGAACCCCTGATTGCTGACTACATTTCGAGGCTGACCAAAAATATCCACACACCCCACTCTCGGCTGCGATTTTATTCGAGGTAAGTTATCGGGATCTAGGCCTGCGCAAGAATCTGTTGTCCAAGAGATTACCAGGGGACTGCCGGCTCGTATTCCTGATACATTTGTTCCGTTGAATGAAGGTGGGACGTCTACGGTTACGAAAAAAGAGAAATCCGAATCTTGCGCTGTTAAAATAATTATTTATGGACACGTTAGAGATTATGGAGACATTTTTAACAACATAAAGAGATTTACCAGAGATTATGGGCAGCAAAAGCAAAACTAGGGTAAGTAGAATGTGTCTGTTGGATATGGAGGAAGAATATGAAGCGGAAGAATGTAGAATTTGGTGCATTTATGTTGTTTGTTTTGTTTTGTTTTGAATTTGAAAAGATTTTGAAAAGATTTTGAGTTTGCGGCTGTGTCTGGGGCTGAGACCAAATTGAATGACACACCATCGATCAACATTGTCAAGACAGTAAAGTCTTCTCAAATCGCCATCGAGAAAATTATCTTCTTATAGACTGTACCTTTTAAAATCTTACTTTTTCTGTAATATTCACGGTGATTCTGACAGTGACTGTCGAAAACTAAGGTAGGCGCATAAGGTGCAGAGCGTGTTATCATTTGGGGTGTGAAAATTTTCGCGTGTGCTTTAGTAGCTTGAGAAAAGATATTTGTCGATTGTTTGAACCGAAGTGGTTTTGTTTGTGGACAGATTTCTTCCAGTGTGTGAGAAACGATCACTACGCCTCAAGTTTTAATCAAAAGAATAAAGAGTGAAGGTGACGATTTGAATATGATCGGTATTGAAACTCAGCTTCCGCCCATATAAGAGTGTGACACCGCTTGACAGCTGCAGGTCTTTTGGTCTCTTGTTGCTGAGCAAACTTCTTCGTAATCCGGCTGACAGTAAATCGAAGAGACATGAATGTACGCGGTGTACATGAGGTGCGTTGAATGCAGGACCTGGTTGAACGGAAACGAATGCGACGCACGATCTCATCCAGAGTACCAATGTGGATCTTTGGAGAATTACAAGAGACCTAAAAAATGTGATGTATTACTGTTTATAAAAATCAAATACGATTCTGCAATTATTTCTAAAACTGATGAAAAAGGTGAGATTTGGAAACTGAACACAAAGAAGGGTGAGAAAATTCTTTCATCTTTGAAAGGAATTTTACAATTATATTTCACATTATTCTACATCTATAGAGACTCACTTCCCCATTCGCCATCTCAATTTTTTACTCTGGATTAGTAAAGAATGGGCCCCAGAAGTCTTCGTCAAGTGCTAATTTTACTCTCGCTCATATTCCTCTTCACCATGTTCTACCTCCTCTCGACTCCTTCAAACCTGCACGATAACCTCAAAGCACTCGAAAGCACCATCGCCAACATAAAATTCTCCGGCACCCCTTTACCTTTAGACACTCCCGATAATTCACAACTAGACTATGAACAAAGCTATCTATTAATCCGCGCCATGCAATCCCATATGTACAGTTTCTTCATGGACGAAGATATCCTCGCAGCCCAAGTTCACCTGAACCGCTCAGGAATAGAATTATACAAACAAGAGAAGAAACTAACCAAAACCTCCTTCGACGAATCCGATCCAAAGATTTCCATGGACGATTTATATTTCGTTATAATGGGGTCCTCGAAGAATAAAGATCGAATTAAGCTGTTACGAAAGACTTGGCTGGGTTGGGTGAAAGAATCAAACTTTGTGATCTTCGCCGACGAAGAGGACTCGGAATCGAAGATGATAACCATTCCCGAATTGAAGGGAAAACCAACGTATGATGATGCACAGCATCGACAGCTTAAGGGTATCAAATACATTTACGCACACAACAGTTCTCTGATCGAATCTAAAAAATGGATTATTTTGGTTGATGACGATACGTGGTTGAACATTCCGGCTTTGATTCGCTACCTAATAAAGTTTGATTATAAGTTGCCGATGGGGATCGGATGGGTGCATTTGCTGCGAAAAACGACGGCGATTTATTCGGGCGGTGCTGCGATGATCTTTTCAAAACCAGCAATGGATTTGATTGCTCCGAATCTGTATACGGATGTCTGTCCTTTTGCAACCGCGAACGATGTTACGCTGTCGCAGTGTGTTTTTAATTTGCGGGTTTTGAAAGTAAAGTCGAATCGGTTTTTATGGACAAATTTGGAGATTCATGGACCAAAGGTTAAGGTTCATGATGGAAAGAAGAGTATATGGCCTGGGAAGCATGGCGCGCAGATTTCGTATCATTGGATTAAAGAGAAAGATCAGATGATAAAAATGACGTGCCTGGCAGGGCTGCAGTTCCGTGATCCGGTTCCTGGGTTGAAATGTGATTCAACTTGGTATATAATAGTTTACCGAAACTGCAATAAATTGAATATTTACATACTATTTTTGTAATAGGGACCAATTGGGCATATCACATGGGTCGAAAACTAAAACGAAACGATAACAACTTAGACATTCTAGAAAGAGCACTATAAAATATACACTGGAATTTATGTATTTTTCCTTTTTAAATAAATTTAATCTTTTGAAACTTAGATGTTCATGACGGAACCCAAAAAACATCTTTGTCTCATCCTTCTAGCTCTCCCAAAACCGCACAGACGGCATTCCCAACTCTAATGTCCATACTCCACTTCAGCAGCTCTAACTCTACCCGCGCAAACAGTTTTTTCTCCTTGACCAGCTCGACTTGGGCTAGATTTCTCAATATGTTCAATACAATGTTCGTCACAGGTGGGATCGGAATTGGCATCCACACCGGAACAGGCCCATTTGGCCCATAAACGTATGATAGCTGTGTGTTTTCCATATTTGGTTTGGGTGTTTTGCTTGCGCTCGTGAATGATTCTGGAAGCAACGTTCGACGGGGAGGTGAAGCCGTACTTGAAATGGTGGCCGCAGCGCTGTTCTTCATTTTTTCGTCTTCTTTGAGATTTAAGTGAACTTGGAAATGTGACCATGCCTGCGCTTTCGTGACTGTCCCTTCAGACACCGGAAACCTCGTACAATTTCTCCATCTGCAAGTATACCCTTGTTTCATCGTTCCGAAATGTGATTCTTTAATGTGGTCAAGCAAATCCGCTTCGGATGTAAACGAATGGCTACATTCCTTGGAACCTTCCGTCCGCCAATAACATTTTAACCGATCGAATTGCAAATCGTTTGTTTTTGGTTTTTTCGACTCATCTTCGGATTCCATTTCACTATCCTGCTCGTCCATGGCGTCAGACGTTCTCTTTCTAATGCTCGCCACATCTTTTAAGAAAAGTTAGCGAAAGATTACATACAATCTTTTAATCAGTACCATTGATCCTGCCAACCATCCCAACTTTTCCTAGTTCATCCGCCCACTTTTCGTCCCACCTTCCATCTCGTCCTTTTACAACTTCAACCAATTTATCGACCAATCCTCTATCCCACTGCACCATCAGCTCCACAAAGTCATCCCCCAGCGCAGTCCAATATCCGATTAGTTCCAACAAATAAACCTCTAAACTTTCAATCTTTAACAATAGCAAATCAAAGCATCTCTTAATGATCTCGCCATCCTGCAAAATATCAAACATCGATTTCGAATTTATCTCACTCGACAACAGCGTCATCGCACGGATAGCTTTCTTAAGATAGTTTAAATCTGGGGACTTGAGAACTATCGCTTTTAGTAAATGTAATATCTGCATCCCCGCACTCCGTGTTATTCCGTTCGTATTCGTTGGCGGTTCGATCGTCAAGTACTTTGCCGTATCCAGCAATAAGTCACAGCATAAACCTTTCAATTCAACCAACTCGCTCGACTCTACATCCAATTCCGTACCGCCAATATTGGTCTCGTTGTCATTCGAATCGATCGCCTCGTCATCCTCCTCAACACCACGACCATGATTAAACACGAAACATATAAATTTCAATAATCGAGCATCACACGAAAGCGCTTTCTGGGTCACATCTGAAATATCCGAAAAATTCCGCAATATCTGTAAAACGATCAGAGTATGTTCCATAATTTTATACTTTTCATTATGCTTAAAAACAGTGATCGGGTGAATAGGTTGATTTAGTTCAGCGAGCTTCTCACTACCAAAATCGGATGGAGAGAGGAACAGGGTCCGGAAATCTTCAAGTTTGTCGATCAACGCGTCGATCATTCCACTAATGGAGGTGAGGGTGAATCCTGGAGGAACATGATAGGATGATTGTAGGAGTTTAGAAAGAGACCATTCCACTTCGTTTGGAAGGTTGGAATCAAGTGCAAGCAAGATTCGAGAGGATTGCAACTCGGTAACATACTTTCCTGAATGACACAAAAAGATAATATATTTAAATATTAATTAAATCCGTTTTAAAGGAAATTTTAGATTCAACTACGTACTTGAGGAGTCCATTTGATTATTTGGAAGCATCATAGGAATTGGCAAGTTATTTTTGAACGGTTGATTAGATGGGACTCCGCCGGGTAATAGGGAAACAGGTCTGTTAACAGACAGACGATCATTTCCAATTGAAGTAGGTTTGCGTGTTGGGGTGGTTGGCTCTGAGAAAACAATACATTATATACAAAAACCAATAAATAGCAATAATATAAAAACTTTTATCGTCTTGATCCTCGTTGAAGTAGATTGCTTTAGAATTTCTTTTTCTCAGAGAAGAGCGGCGCTCCTCTTCCATTGGAATTAAATTTGTTTTGTCAAGTCTGAAATCTGTCATTCATCAGATATATATCTTGTTTATTTTATTTGCTAATGCTTAATTTGAACGGTTTGATCGGTAGTAACATTCCAGGTGTAAATTGCGATGAAATGTTGATCTCCTTTATGAATCGTGAAGCTAAAAATATTCGCTAAATTCAGACAATCACAAGGAACCATAAGTAACGTACCATCTGATTTACTCGGTCGTGCTGCTTGGATCGCTGTTAGTAATGTGGATATGTTATCTGGAAGAGCGTGATTAATTGGCAAAATTGCAAAAAGTGAGAAATTCAATTCACCATATATTTTTTCGTCGGGCCATCCAGTTCTACCAATTTCTGATTTCATGTTTTAGTATACACTGCGAAGCTGATTATTTTTAAGCTATACCCATATGAACATATTCGTCATCATCCATAGCAAATTTCGATGTCGCTTTCAAAGTTTTCATCATGCCAGCTATATCGTCTGATACAGAGCCTAAACAAGAGGAATCAGAATCAGTGAAATAAAACTTGATTTTATTTATGATATACCTCGAGCAGGACTAGGCATTAACCCTTTAGGACCCAGAATTTTAGCAATCTTCACTACATGCGGAAACATTTGCCGCGTCGCGAGACATCTTGTAAACGATAAACCCCCAGCTTCGATCTATGAGACCAGTGAAAATCAAACATTAATTATCACGTCGGACCTTACTTGTGGGATCAATTCCTCTCCCCCAACAATTTGTGCACCATTTTGCCTAGCAACTTCAGCATGTTCTCCCTTTATAGTTCAACAAGTTAATCATCACAATTCAGAAATAATAACAATAAACACTAATAAATACTTTCGCGAAAACCAAGATAACATCATCGCTTGTTGCTCCCCTCAATCCTTCAACATGTTGAAATACAACATCTCCTTTCACGCTCATCACGAAATCTTCTTTATTCAGTTTCACATGCACGGTAATAGGAAGATCATGATCAAAACAATAAGGACGGAAGACTTGGAGTGCTTTTTCGAAAGTGATGTCTTCCTGATTTCGTTTAGCTTTCTGTAACAATTTCTGTTGTTTGTATTTCTCCCTGTCGTAAAATCTTTGGGAAGAGACAAAAGATACGGGCGAATTTAACAAGAATGAAATCGTTCGTGTTCGAGTCGCTAGTCGTTGCATTAGCTGTAAAAAATATTTTTCTTGACGAACAACAATGGCGAACAGTTTGGACAGTTCTCAAAAGCTCACTTACTTTAAATCGGAATTTTCAAACTCGCACATCTCGTCCGCTCAACGTTTACTGTATAGAAAAACATACGCTAAAGCATTTTTTGCCGGTTTACTTATTGGTGCTGCATATGAATATTTGGTCGTTAAAGCCGGATTTTGTAAGTTTAGAGCTGTTTTAAAATGTGCTTGTTTATAATTCTCTTTAGATGAATATCAAACCAAGTCAAATTTAAAACAAAAAGAAGCCGATGCAAAGAATGACGTTCCACAACTGTTCGGTTCATCGACTGCGACTCGAAATTAAAACCTAATGATACAGAAATGAAGAACACAATATTTTATTTTCGTACCTTGAAAATTAACCCCGACTTCAAAGCATTTTTTTAATTGCTCGAATTTGAATACATGCACCTTTTTTTTTTATTCAACTCGAAGTGAATCGAATTCTTAATTGATTTAAGACTGAGACGGATGAATGTTTAATTTTCAAGTCGAATGTGATTTTATTTAGGAATTATTCCAAAGTATCCAGGTTTCTTCAATTTGCACATTTCCAAATGATGCTTAATCCCGCACCACAAGCGAATTAATGGATTGTGATGTACGTGAGGAATGAACAACCAACCTTCTTGGTTGGAATTCGTATAACTTGAAGCCAGACAAATTGTCTAGTACTTGATAATTAAAAACCTGTGAGCAATGGTAATAAAGACCGTCCATTTACCACAATTAACGACTTATTATGCCGCGGACTAGTACTAGGAAGGAATTAAATCCAGCAGAACATGGGAACAAAACTTTTCGAAATTCACATTTCAGCCTGAGGCTGAGAAATAGGAGCTTCAAGGAAATCATTACAATTTCTCTTTTTCTCTAAAGAAATAAACTACAATACCACTACGTAATGAATGAAAGTCCACTGCACGAACCCGAAGATCGTGGAAAAGCCGCTAGAACTGGTCACGGTAGGTGACCAAATTCCCAGCTTCAAACTATATAATAATCTTTCTTGGTGAATAAGATGAAGATTATCTAATTCTTGAAGGTTTCCGCTACTTTTGCTACTTCAATGTGACGCTTATTCGTAAATAATAGATAATAATAATCCAGGAATTGAAATTAGTCCGATATTTCCACTTCCAGACTCGAAATATTACATTAGGCGAGATGATATTATAGATTTTTTGACCTTAGAATTCAGAAATTCTCCCGCATGTGTTCTTCAAGGTCCGAGCGGATGTGGGAAATCGTTCATAGCTGCAACGTTTTCGAAATTTCTTTTAAGCAAGGGGGAGCAAATAGCTTGGATCCTTGCGGACTCTGAGGAGAATCTACTTAACTACTACAGAAAGTACGCGAACTGGGCGCATTTCTTTGAAAATCGTTCGATTCTGAGTGGATCGTTGGAGGACCTTGTTCAAAAAACCTCCAATCCGTCGTTTAAAGCTTCAGTTCGAGGAGCTACTTACATTGTACTCGATAACGTTACGGATTTTGAAAATATCGTCGTTCTGGTGCATTTCAGCATCTTATCCAACACAAAAATCCTAATCACTACACAAATTCCCGAATACGAAGTCGAATTAGAATTTTTAAACTTTATTGAAATGTCATACCCATCCAGAAACGAATGCTTTGAATATATTATTCGATTTCCAAGCAAAAATCGTCGGTTTACAACGGACGAAAGTTACTTACTTACGGATGAGTTAGCGCAAAACCCCCAGAAAATCAGGGCAGCTACAAAGCATTTAAGTAAATATTCGAATTTATTAGTTGCGGAAT
The DNA here is from genome assembly GCA_027600645.1 of Nowakowskiella sp. JEL0407. Lineage (NCBI taxonomy): Eukaryota > Fungi > Chytridiomycota > Chytridiomycetes > Cladochytriales > Nowakowskiellaceae > Nowakowskiella > Nowakowskiella sp. JEL0407. Next base: position 15,438 of record JADGJK010000282.1, read on the forward strand.
ATGTTAGCAGCGAGATGGAAAGGGCAAAGGCCGAAACGACAGAATCATCGGTGCGTCAATGGTGCGAAAATATGAATCCAAAACGAAGCCTGACGGCGACGATAATTGTTTTACTTGCTTCTCTCAACGTTCATGCCGTACTAACGGACGCTGCACGCGATTGTTTACAGCGACTGAACATTTCTTCCTTCACCGAGCTTTCGGTTGGATTTCCATCATTATTGCAAATCAACAATATCATAGAAGAACTACATACTCTGGATCTTATAACCGCCGGGCGAGTAATTTGTTTTAATCAACAAACGCAGACAATATTGCGCAAACGCATCGAAGTTGAGGACTGGGACGAAATTTCTCACTTTGCGGTTGATTATCAGGCTGAATTGAGTAAGCGCGAAAGGTTGATTGATGCATTCAGACGTGGAAACGCGGATTCCGTACATGCGATAATCGAAAATCAGTCCTCAATTGACGTATCATCCCAAAAAATAAGTGTCGCCCACGCAAAATTAATCGCAGTTACTCTTCAAACCGGTTTAAATTTGAAGTCTTTGAATTTGAGCGGTGTGGAATTTACCGAATAATCAATTATTCTTCTAATAATATTTTTTTAGGGAACATAAACCTCGGAGACAAAGCGGCAAATGCTCTTTTCAAAGCACTAAAGATAAATTCGAGTTTAAAAGAATTAAATATGAAGAGTGAGCTCTAGTTCATATTTATTTAAATTTGTGAATTTACTTTCTTTCCTATTCTACGTAGATACTGGAATGGGAGACGACTGTGCGGAAGAGATCGGTGTTGCACTTTCAGTGAATTCAGTATTGGAGAATCTAAATTTGGAAGGTGCAGTAAAACCAAGCTCATTTTCAATTTAAGCATGACGAATTGAATTTTAGAAAACAAAATTGGCCGGAAAGTGGCGAATGAAATCGGAAAGGCGTTGAGTCTTAACACTGGCCTGCAGATATTGAACTTGGACAGTAATCCCGTCAAATGAAGTTAATTTTTCTCTCCTAATTTGTGACTTTTATTTTCAGAGAACGAAATTTACAATGACGGAGCGAAATCTCTACTTGCAGGGCTTTGTGAAAATTCAACTTTGAGATCATTGAGTTTGCGGTGTAAGTAACCTTTAAATCATAAAATAAATGTTCAAACTTTTATATTTGCTGTTGAAAGGTAACAAAATTCGTGAACTTGGAACGCATTCAGTTTTCGAAATGCTGAAAATAAACAAAAAGATCGAAGCTCTTTACTTTCCTGGAAATCAGAGAGGTTAAAAAAGAATTATTGTTTTTTGGACAGTAATCCGAAAATTTATTGTATTCTTGTTTCAGAAATTTTAATGGAGGATTCTGGAGAAGAACTATGCAGCGCACTTGAAACTAATTCCACTCTAAAAACGCTAGATTTGGGCGGTATAATTTGTTGAATGTTGAATTCCTTGACACTAAACGATTAATTAAATTCATCTTAGCAGTGAAAGAAGAAGGTTTGTTTAGGATTATATTCAAAAGTATTGGATTAATGTTGGATTAAAGTAATCCTCGACGCTCGACAAGATCATTCCTCTCCTCCCTCTAGTATAATATGATCTGCTGAATATCATGTGCAAATCTAATCAGTAAACTTTTTGGATCAGCATACGATGTTTTCCCACCCAGGATTGATCGTTTACAAGAAGCGTTGATTTTTAATAGAACAATACGGACCCTGAATCTAAGCTGTAAGACGCTTATTTACTATATTCTACTTTTAACTTTCTTTTTCAGATTTAAAGTCTGTTAATTTCATTGGCAGATTGATTCGAGAAAACACAGCGCTTTTTGAATTAGATTTAACTGGTTCGTATAAAATTTTCGCGGGGTTTTGCACTTATATTTACCGATTGTACAGGGAATCAAATCGGCGATGAGCTAGCAGAAGAAATTGCAGAGACAATCTCAAGAAATACGAATTTAAAGTCGCTCAGCTTGAAAGGTGCATGTGGCATGTCTGAATTAAGTTCACTTTCGATTAAAAAAGTTTATATTACTCTAGAAAACAACTTAACTGATCGTGGGGCTGGTGCATTTGGTAGAGCGCTGGAGATCAACTGGTCGCTTTTAAGTTTAGATTTGCAGAGTAAGTGGAAATTCTAAATGTTGTGCAACTTGTTTTAGTTTGCTCAAAGGTAACTCAATTGCGGATGAAGGAGTCAAGGAAATTTGTAAGGGAATAAAAGCAAACGCAACGTTAGTTGAGCTGATTTTAAGAAGTAAAATCGTTTTTCTTTAGCATTGAGTTTACTCTCCAATTGCTTACTAATACCATACACGATAGATAATTTAATTGGCGATTCGGGTGCAGCATCGCTTAGCAGCGCTCTGGTGTTTAACTCAACCCTGATTACTTTAGATTTAAGTGGTCAGCATCCTTCAATTTTGATTTTTTCAATTTGCTGATATTATATATAGAGAATAATATCGGTGAGAAGGGGGCTATGTCTATTTATTCGGGCTTGGAATCCAACCGCGGACTTCAGAACTTAAATTTAAAAAGTAAGCTCTTGATTATATTTACATTAAAATAAACTGATGAAATTTTCAAGAAAACAACATTGATGACCAGACTTCCAAGGGTTTAAAGTTAAGCTCATCAATTTCTATCATATTCGATGGTAATGGTTTACAATACTGTATTTTTGAAATCGTTATTAATTAATCAGCTTTATTCAAGATGATGATCCTGATTTCACACTCGATTTGCGAATTGATGCGACTCAGATTGGCGTAGGTAGTGCGTTGCTCATGTCATCTATTTAAATCTAAATTCACTTCAGGTATTGCGATTCCACCTCAACCGAACATTCTTGACGACTTATATTTCATCGAACGTTCGGAGCAATCTGGAATAAACGAAATATTCAAAAAGAGTTACCTGTGTGTCCTTAACGGACCGGCAAAGTGTGGCAAAACGTTTCTTGCGGTACAGTACGCAAATTACTTGGTTAAGCAAGGTGAAACCGTCGCATGGATTGTTGCTGACTCAAAAGATCTTTTTGTTGAAAGTTTTAAAAGCTATGCCGAATGGGCGCACATGAATAAAGACCCACGAATCCGTACGAGTTCGTTTACTGAGATTCTGAAACGTATGACCGATCCGAACGAAAAAACCTCGTTAAGAGATGCAACGTACATTGTTGTCGACGCACTCCAAGTCGATTCAACTTTTGACGATTATGAAATCATTTTTTTTATACAACAACACGCTGAATTTGGGGTGAACGTCTTGGTACTGTCGAGTTCCAGCTTTGATTGCTTGTTGGAAATTTTTCCGAAGGTTCAAATTATTCTAATGTCAAACATTACCGAAGACGAACGTATCAACTATTTAATTAACTTTCCATCGATGACGCGACAGCTCACGGCGACAGAAAGCAGGATTATAGCGCGAATGTCGAAAGATTTCCCACACAAGTTATATTCTGCTGCAGCTTTTCTAACCTCGAATCCGTCAGTGCTGGTGGAGGAATATATTCTCGAGTTTCTTGAAAGCATCAGGTTTGAATTATAAATTTTTCCATAAAAACCGTAATCAAAACTTACCTTTTGTTCAGCGATTCGGCGCTTAGAATCTTGCTATTGTTGTCATTTCTCCATCCAAAGTCGATATTACGTTCAGCTGCTTGGGATTGTTTACTCGACATATTCTCTGACAATGAAGTCATAAAATCTTTATCAATACTTATCACTTCCAATTTTCTACTTGGCGACGATGTGATTTTGGTTCATCCCGAATACGTCAATATAATCGACCGACGGGCGTTTGAAAAAAACATGCACACCGAAGGTTACGAGTTTAAAGAGAACTACTACAAAGCTTTATGCGAACCAAATAAAGTTGCAGAACTGATTATTTGCGAAATGATTGATTCAGTTACAGAAGTTTTAGACCGCTCACCCTCGCTCGGCTTATCAGATGAATTAATTCGTGATGATGGAGCAAAAACGCTTGCCGGGATTTTAAGACATAATCTGAGATTGACTAGTCTGGAAATACAAAGTAGGATAATTAAAACTGCTTAAGCGGTAGCATAGTAATTACTCAATTTTTTTTAAAGATAATTTGATTGGCGATGAAGGAGCTAGAGCACTTGGACAGGCTTTGAAAGTCAACTCGACGCTATCTGAATTAATACTATCATGTAAATACACACTGTTTTTCTTTGATGGTGAATGGCATCTTGGTTATTAGACAATGAAATCGGACCTGAAGGAGCAACGGCAATAGCTAAAGCAATCAAAGTAAATAAATCGCTGAGGAAACTATCGTTGTACAGTATGAGGAGTTGTTTTTAAAAGAATTTAACTTGAAGTTTTAAATTTCTATACCAAAGAAAATCAAATCGGTGACATTGGTGCGATTTTCATCGCGGAAGCGTTGGAGATAAATACTTCAATGACATGGCTGGGTTTAGGAAGTATTTTAGCAACCTTGTTAAGTTGGCCAAGGATTTTTGAATGCATAATTTAGATAACAACATTGGCGTCAACGGAGGTAATGCGATCGGTCGAGCGTTAGAAAAAAATAAAGCTTTGGAATCATTGTTTTTATACGGTATTCAAGATTTTTGACTTTTTATTTAAGATTGGGCCAAGAATTGCTCATTTCTTTTATATTCAGACAACAAGATTCGGTTGGGCGCAATAGCGCTAGCGAAATCATTGAAAGTAAACACCACCCTGATGAAACTTGAGCTTGAAGGTGATTTTTTCTGATAACGACGGTAATACTCCATTCGCTAACCATTGAGAATGAAAAATAGGGAACCGAATTGGGGATGACGGAGCTGTAGCGATTGGGGTAGCGTTGGAAGTGAATACGACCTTGAAGGATTTGGATTTACAAAGTAGGAAACGTTTCATTTGGAACATGCACAACTAAAAGATATTTTAGAAAATGGGATTGCGAACTATGGGGTTAAATACTTTTGCAAATCTCTCGAATCTAATAGCACTTTAACAACATTGCATTTAAACGGTGATTAAGGAATTTTTAAAATTGTGATTTTTATTCAAGTTTGATTTTAGGAAATTTTATTGATCGAAATGCTTGGCAAACTCACTTTAAAAGTCGTTGGACTTTAACAGTGCACCTCTGATTTTTGCATCAAGGTTGACATCCTCAGCAGCCTTGCCAACATGTCTCTTTCCCCATTTCAAACTTTGCAATTTTGAAGTTTCACGGTATCGGATGATTTATTTTTCCCAAGTTTATTGGATTTCCGTTGATAAATGTGCAACTCTAATTTACACATTGATGAATTCGAAGCTGTGTAAGGTTTTTTTTTCCATGCAACCCTTTTTTTGTGTCCGCCACCATTCTCCAAAATATTGCATCTGATGAAAAATCTCTGCAATTGGATACATTCAATCAACCATTTAAATGTCGCAAAGAATTGTATGTATTTTATCAAATGTTTTCACATCTTGAAACATATTTTTACCGAATTCTTACATCAATGTTATGACAACTCTCGTGACATCCGAACCTTGTTGCAGCATTCCCCACTCCACACCTGTCACATGAGGTTGAAAACGTATCACAAAACTCCACCACGAAATGCATATAAAAGCAAATTGAAATCCCTTGAAAAAAATCAAAAAAAATCATGAAAGCGAATTTGTTGATCGGGCTCGCTATCGCTCTTATTTCCAGTGTCAGTGCACAGTGTGTTGCTCGTTATGGACAAGTAAATATTCAACACTATCAACTCTTAATGAACCGTTACTTAATTGCACTTTTTTCTTTAGTGCGGTGGACAAACCTACACAGGTTCCAAATGTGAGTATCTAATTATCGTTTTTCTTTGCTGTAGAATTCGAAAAGCTAATCATTACAAAACAAACAGCTTGCTGCTCTGGATCCACATGCAAATACATCAATGATTACTACTCTCAGTGCGTTGAAGGATCTGCAACTTCTCCAGTCGCTGCTTCCCCCGTAAAATCTCCCGCGAAATCTCCGGCCACATCCCTGTCATCAGGAGGAGGAAACACAGGTGGTGGAAACTCTGCGTCGATTCCAAACAAGTTTTCGTGGACTTCTTCAGGTGTTCTGATCAACCCGAAATCCGACTCTTCCCACAAGTTGGCTTCCGTTAAAGATCCATCTATTGTTTACTACAACGGAAAGTACCACGCGTTTGTCACCACTGCCGACAGTAACGGAAACTACAACATGGCATACCTCTCTTTCAGTGACTGGAGCCAGGCTGATTCTGCTGCGTTCACTTATTTGGACAAGACTCCAGTCGGTTCTGGATACAAAACTGCCCCACAGATCTTTTACCACACTCCGTCTCAACTCTGGTACCTGGTTTACCAAACCGGAAGCAACGCAATGTACAATACAAACAAGGATATCTCCAACCCGCAAGGATGGTCAACCGGAAAGACGTTCTACTCGGGTATGCCGCAAATCGTCAAGAACAACATTGGCAAAGGAAACTGGTTGGATTTCTGGGTTATTTGCGATTCCTCGAAATGTCACTTGTTCTCATCTGACGACAACGGACATTTGTACCGCTCTGAAACTTCGTTAAACAGTTTCCCTAGTGGATTTTCTCAACCCGTGATCGTTCTCTCGGACTCTAACCCATACGCATTATTCGAAGCTTCCAACATCTACAGTGTCAAGGGAACTGGAAAGTATTTGCTCGTCGTTGAAGCCATTGGCAGTAACGGACGTTACTTCCGTGGATGGACTTCTTCGTCAATCTCCGGACCATTCACGCCGATATCTGGTGCCAACTCTGAAGCTACTCCATTCGCTGGTTACAACAACGTTAACTTCAACGGGAACGTCTGGACCAAGAGTATCAGTTCTGGAGGACTTATCCCGGACACGTACGATCAAACCATGACGATTTCACCGTGCAACATGAGATTCGTTATTCAAGGATTATCCCCAACCTCGACTGAGTCGAACTACAACAAGCAACCATGGAAAATTGGTATGCTTACTCAGAAGGGCTGTTAGATAATTTAGATCAAAGAAAAAAAAATTGCTTGCGATTTTTTTGTCATTCATAATTTCTGTCTATGAGATTTTTAAAGTCGTTTTTCCTTTTTTACAAGTCTATGTGATTTATATACAATTTTAAGAGTGATTGCTTTTTATTTTTGCTTTCGAAAGAGTGATAAAAACAATATAATGTATTGAGTACAGTTATTTTTGGATTTCTCGACCAAAACGTCCTTTCCTCATAAGTCTGTCATACTGTACACAGGAGACGAAGATCACAAATATCATGTGCAATAAAAAGGATTCGTTTTCATTTTTTATTTGAGTGGGTGCATAATTTTCCTTAATCAGGGAACTCACAATTTCCCGAGAATCAAAAACGAAATGATTTATTGATTTTTAAGGTGAGAAATCATGTCCCTTACCTCCAGTACAGAATTTCTGTGTATGGGAACGAATACAGCTCACACTGGAACTGGAGAAGCGCAAAAACGAAAATAAAATGTCTTTGGAAGCAACACAGTACGTCAGCAATGCAAGCGTGACATCCCTTTCATGAAGCCACGATTGCAAAATTTTTTTCACCCCACCCAAATCTTTTTCAAGGAACAAGCAACAACAGCGAAAAAAGAGGTCTGTGAATACGAAATAGGTGGAGAGTAAAAAATATTCCGCAACCACAACGCGATACAGTTCTAATGATGTCTTCTGTGACGGATATTTGTTTCAAAGTTTCTCGACGAGAAAAACGCATGAACAAAATGCAGGTCACGCATCCTTGAAGTGGTGGCGAACACGAGGAAATTGGGTGTGAGGTAAAATTTTCAATTTAAAAAATCCGGCAAACCCCCAAATTATTTTATCCGAAAATCAACTTTTGTTTTCCATGAAGGCAAACTTAAATCTTGGAGTTTTAGCTTTAGCTCTCGTTAGCTACGTACAAGCCCAGACTTGTGTTGCACTCTACGGACAGGTAATTTACTGGCTGTTTAACTCACTATATTCTCATTGCTAAAAGTTCTTTCTCTAATATTTATCTTCTTTGTTGATACACGCGCTCCCATATGGCTTTTTCACGATATATCGCGCACTTGATAACACAAATTTCACAGTGTGGAGGACAGTATTACACTGGAACCACAGGTTGGCAACGCTATTTACACATTATTTTATATCCTTATATTCATTACGTTGTATTTTATTTAAATAATAGCTTGCTGTACCGGAAACAGCTGCGAGTACAAGAATACATGGTACTCTCAATGTCTCCCATCAGCTGTCTCGCCAACTCCCTCCCCATCCCCGTCGCCATCACCGTCGCCCTCTCCAAAATCACCCTCTCCCTCCCCTTCTCCCTCGCCATCCCCATCACCGTCTCCGGCGACTTCCCCAGCGACTATTCCAAACAAGTTCTCGTGGACTTCGTCTGGAGTGCTCATCAACCCGAAATCCGACTCTTCGCACAATTTGGCTTCCGTTAAAGATCCATCTATTGTTTACTACAACGGAAAGTACCACGCGTTTGTCACCACTGCCGACAGTAACGGAAACTACAACATGGCGTACCTCTCGTTCACTGACTGGAGCCAGGCTGATTCTGCTGCGTTCACTTATTTGGACAAGACTCCGGTGGGTTCTGGATACAAAACTGCCCCTCAGATCTTTTACCACACTCCGTCTCAACTCTGGTACTTGGTTTACCAAACCGGAAGCAACGCTGGATACAACACAAACAAAGATATCTCTAACCCGCAAGGATGGTCGTCCGGAAAGAGTTTCTACTCGGGAATGCCACAAACGGTCAAGAACAACATCGGAAGTGGATACTGGTTGGACTTCTGGGTTATTTGCGATAACACAAACTGTTACTTGTTCTCCTCAGATGATAACGGACATTTGTACCGATCTGTAACTACCTTGAACAACTTCCCCAACGGTTTCTCCGAGCCAGTTATTGCTCTGTCTGACTCGAACAAATACGCATTATTCGAAGCTTCCAACATCTACAGCGTCAAGGGAACTGGAAAGTACTTGCTCGTCGTTGAGGCTATTGGAAACAACGGACGTTACTTCCGTGGATGGACTGCTCCGTCCATTGCTGGTCCATACACGGCGATTGCTAATGCCAACTCCGAAGCTACTCCATTCGCTGGTTACAACAACGTCAACTTTAACGGAAACGTCTGGACTAAGAGTATCAGTTCTGGAGGACTTATCCCGGACACGTACGATCAAACCATGACTGTCACCATGTGCAAGTTGCGTTTCGTCATTCAAGGGTTATCTCCAACGTCTAACGTATCAGACTACAACAAACAACCATGGAAGATTGGTATGCTTACTCAAACGGGTTGTTAGATATAAACAAAGAAGAGGAATTTTTTTTCTCTCTCTTCCCTCAGTGTATTTCTTTTTGAAAAAGCTTTATATTTCTATGCAGGTCTTATATGTGCTTTGTATTTCTTCTTATAAAAACAAAAAGTATAATGGTATTTTCAGTGAAAATATATGTTTTACTGTATGGTTGATTCAAATTAAACAGCTCAACAAACAAAATCATTAAATCTTACATTGAAAAGGAAGCACACTCATATTGTAGAATCTATCTTTCAAAAAGCAGCGAATGAATAACCAATAAAAAAGTTGAAATGTCCTTAATTGTTTTGAATTTCTTCAAAAGGAAAAAAATCGGTTGTTTGAATTTTTAATAAATTAGAAAGTTTCAACAAATCGCATAATTCGTTGCAAACATGATTTTTTTCAAAATCGACAACAGCCTCTCGGCCGTAGTTCGCGTCCATCACAGTTCGTAAATCGTAAAAATCTTCGTGAAGGAGATGCAAAGCAGGATCGGTGATTGTCATTGTCATAGTTCTTTCATCCCAACCCCCTTGAACATCTCGATTAAAATCCGTCCGTTTGATCGAGCGTAAGAAAAGTGGGAGAAGGCGGACGCAAGAATAAAGGTTATGCTATTCTGTGGTAACGTCGACGTCTGTATCCGTCTCATCGATTCCGCCCATTGGGTTTGTCCACTTCGCAGAATTTAAGTTTTGATTCTCCATCATAACCATCGTTTTTTGAGATTCTGGATATTTCTCCTCCATTTTTGGTTTTCTGGATCTTTATCAGCAAATAGGTGTTCAAAGACCACATTCATCGTGCGAACGGGTAAAAGTTTTACAGCACACTCGTAGTAAGGATATTGATTAGAGATTTGTCCAAGTCCTTTCAGGGCCGATGAGAAGAATTTTGCGACTATTTTGCGACGATCTCGGCATTTTGACCATATTTGATTTTATTCACTAAGTTCCGTTTCCTTTTCGATAAATAAAAATTCAACAAATTTTATCTTCTTAATCTTGGTGCAGTGGAAACAGGATCAATCGGCTAAGAATATGTATCAAAATCTTTGAGACACATGGAGGGTACAGTTTATTCACTTTGAAAGGAAATAGAAAAGTCACAACTTTTTCAGATGGATTTGGAATTCGCCAAATTCTTCACATAATCAGGAACCTGAGCCTGATTATAATCCGTAGAAACCGGATCACCAAAAACCCTATTGACAGAAACAACACCCGACCAAGTATTCTGCATCAACTCCTCACTCTTCAAATCCTCCAAATCGTCCTTCACTCCATGATTTCTGACTTTGGCACTAGCAGTCAAGATATCAACAGCAATAACCGAAGTGGTTTTTAATTCAACTGCAGTGGCAGGACGCAGGTCAGCCCACCTGTCACCGTACTTCTTTGTGGTATGATTGGTAATAACTTTCAATGCGGTATCTTTTTCCGACAAGTCGGTGACCAATCTCCCCGTACCAAAAATCATGGCACTGCGGTACTCCATGGAATGATGGAAAGCGGATAGCGCGAACACAAGACCGTCGATATGGGTGACTGTGATGCACACTTTGGGAAGATTAGTGGGAGATGAGAGTTGCTTGACCAGACGTCCAGAGACATAACCGTGTAAGTAGATTGTTGAGTCTAATCTACCGTACGCCATGGGGATTACGAATGGGTAGTCTGTGGGAAGGTCCGAATCTGGGGATTGTTCGGCAGTCTCTTGTTGAGGAAGAAACGCTGGGGCGGAGAAACCAACATGACAGATCAATCCATCGTCAAGAATGTCGTTGATTATATCAGAGTCGTAATGAGCTCTAGCGAATAGATTTTAAAAACAACGGAAAACTTGAGTAAGTCAGCTTGGCAGGGATTACCTTTCTTTAACGCGACGCACGGCGTTTAATCTTTTTCCATCAGCGGGAGAATAGTCGCACATATCAGCTGTATAATGCAAAAGGAATGCGGGGAGATTTAACAGACGAAAACGGATGACTGTTTGGAATTACATCACGCCGTGTCAACAAGTAAGGCGCCTTTTGCCCACAAGCCACAAAGTCTATATCCCGCGTTCAAAAAAAAAAAAAAAAAAAAAAAAATTTAAAAAAAAAAATTTTAAATAAAAAAAAAAAAAGAAATAAAAAAAAAAACGGAAATGACGAAATAAAA
>JADGJK010000283.1:0-26904 GCA_027600645.1 Nowakowskiella sp. JEL0407
GTTCTTGGGTTTGGTTTTACAAAGTCGGGAGCTTGTTCTAAATCAAGAAGCAAGACGTCTGATTTCTCGTTGAGTACAGCACGGTTTGCGACAATCTTTAATAGTTCGGGTGATAACTGTGAAACAAAGAATTTAAATATTTGCTAGAACACGAAGGACATATTTCTTTACCGGTGAGTCAAAGTCCGCGGCATAGTACAGCGACAGCAGTTTTTTGATCTGGGTTGGGTTCAATAAGAAGCATACATCGAAAATCGTTTCGATATCTTGTGGCGATGTTTTGTTTAACGTTAGCAATTTCGCCGCTTGTAAGAGCTGTTGTAAGTGGAGGGTAGCTATAGATAATAATTAATTTTTGAAAATAATTCTTCAAAATATGAAAATTCATATTACCTTCAGCTATTCCGTGACTTGTGCACCATTCCTCTAATCTGGAAACGTTGTATTGGATTTGGACACCTTAAATAACAAATCTATCAGAAAAAATCTAATAACAAGAAAAATATTTATAATACCTCGTTTCCATGTGCAGAAACTCTTTCTCATCAGAAGGTGATTGAAGGCAGAGATACCAATAACCCGTAAAAGTTCAGTCAGCATTTGCCTCGTCATCGAATCTTCCATGTAATAGCATCGCATCGTTTTACTCAATTTACTCAAAAAATTTAATAATTGTTCAATCGAGAACTGAGACGTCGCTGTGCTTTTACCCCATTTACCCCACAATCCTCCAGATTGTTTGCAAATGTATCCAGGTAAACTTTGGTTTTCGATGACTGCAGGAACGATCATGTGAGATAGACGTTTCTTGAGTTCTTTAACCCATCCGTGGTAGATTTCAATCAACAAGTAGTCGAGGTCACCTCGTAATTTATCCAAGGCACGTTCGGCTTCGGTCGCTTCTTCTTCACCACGTCGGGCGTTTCCGGCTTGGTTTCTTCGGCGTACTTGCTCTCGTGCTTCTTTATCTTGGGCGGTTTTCACGACACAGAGCAATTCATAGCAGTTGGAAAGCCAGAACGCAGAAACGTAGTCATCTTCAAATTTCTATAAGGGAATTTTGTTAAAAAGTGAATTTAAACATACGGAAATCTTTCTTACCATCGTGAGTGATTGAATGGCTTTCATAACATTACCCATGAGATGTTGCATGTGCAAAGACAAATCGTTCTGGATAAGTTGGATCATGATAGAACCAATCAAGTGCGCTGGGAAGAAGATTTCCTTCTTGGTTGCGACAGTTTGCGTGCTGGGAAGTGGGATTCGGAGATTGGTGATGAGCGATTCGACAATTTCTTCTTCCAAGGCTCTATCCTCGAGTAAAGAAATGGATCGTTCAACTTCAACTCCATCCATTGCCTCCGGTTGAGTGTATGGATCGTAGTCGTGGAAAGTGTAATCTCTGTGCTCTGGATAGTTACCCAAACGTGGAGGAGTAACACGACCGCTGGCAGGTGAAGCAGTTGATGGGCTGTTGTAGTTGGAGTAATTATCGTTTTGGCTTTGAGCAAGCATCGTGTTATCCGCGACTCTCTCGGCACGCCACTTTCCAGCAATGAGTTTGCCCATTTGGTCCCGAAGTGAGGTGATTTCTTTTCGCAGTGTGGTAACAATCGCCGGATCTTCGGCAACGACCTTTGGCGCCGCCTTGATATCTTCCTTCAATCTTCGAACTTCCTCCTTCTGTCGGTTTACTTCGTTTTCGAGTTGCGAGATTTCGTTCTCTTTCTTCTTCATGATGGATTGCAATCTCTCATTCTCTTTGGCAAGCGCGTCTTTAGCTTCCTGTAACGCCTTCATCTCCTTTTTCATCTCGGCAGACATTTCGGTACTCTGGGCAGTCGTGTTCTTCGTCTTGGCAGTTTCGGTGTTTGCTTTCTCTTTCCACGATTCAGCCAATCCTTCAAGATGTGCAATTTTCTCCAACAAAGTTTTGTTCTCTGCGGTTCTGGCGGCAACGGCTTGCGATAATTCCACAACCTTTCCTTCCAATTTAAGGTTGACCTCCTGTAATTTACCGATAGATTTGGATTCGGCTTTGAGGACTTGGTATTCGCGAAGTGCTTTTTGTCTTCGTACAGTGCTTTGGATCATCAATACACGCAGATAGTTCGCCTTGAAATTACGTTTGCAAACATATCCTCGCCATCTTCTTTGGATTGCAATAGCGGCACGGTTGCGACGTAGATCGGTGAGCATTTTGGACGCTTTTTGAAGACGGTATACTACGCAAAGAGAATATTAGAAGCAGCAAAAAGAGATTTAGATAGATCCACTTACAGCATTGAACCTTAACGGCAGCTTCCCGAAGTTGCTGATATTTTCTTCGTTGGATCCATCCTCTAACGACCTTTTGGATCTTGATCGCAGCTCTTTTCTCTCTCATCTCGCGGTATTGTTCTCTGGCAAGGTAACCACGAACTCGGGCCTGTATATTAATGGTTTCCTTTCTGATGGTGTGGTAGCGATTTTGATAGATGTAACGTCTGGTGTTTTTCTGCAAGAGGATGACGACTGCTTTGTAACGAGCTTGCCGAAGTCCATCGAGAATCGCAAGTTGTCCAGAACGGAAGAAAATCTTCGTCAAACCCATTTGGTATTTATCGGCACTCGGAATCGCTTTGCTGACAATCGTGTTGGTGAGTTTCTTTGGATCCGCAGCCCAATCTTTGGACGGAACCAATAAGAAGAATCGATTCGCAAAGTCCGAATAAGTCCATCTGTTTGGGTAACCAGCGCAACTGATTTTAATGGTTTCAAGAACACCACAAGCACGAAGTTGGGCAAGCACCATTTGAGGTTCGAACGCGAACGGCTGTTTACTTTGGTTGGGTTTGATACAACGGATGTAGTGTGGCTCAGTAGATCGGATGGTTTCCATTAGTTTCACGAGAGAAGCTTTGAAAATCGATCCAAGAGTCGGTTTTTTCATTGCACTTCCACCAACTCTTCTTCCAGGCTGTAATTAATGAAATTAGATTCAGATAAATCAAAAAATGGGGATTCGTCACTAACTTTCTCTTCTACAGGTGGTGCAACAGGTTCTTCGATTTTGATAACTTCCTTCAAGAATGGGAAATCTGCTGCGTTCATAACACCCAGTTGTTCTTCAGAGACGGTATCTTTGTTCTTCTCGATAAAGTTTTCAATTTCGTAGGTTACATCGTGGGCATAGTGCTTAATAGTGAAAGCAGTTTGACCGAACTTTGGTTTAACAAAGAACTTTTGGGTTGGGACGTTGAATCGTTGGTAGAATTTGGTGATAAGTGAGGCATCGGCACCAGATGGAAGACGAGATTCTTCGTCTAAGAGATCCAAAATACCCAACTTTCCTTCAATCAAATCAATGCAAGGTTGGTTATCATCAAAATCAATTTCGGTCCAAATAAGTTGTTCCGCTTTATATTCATCTTGCTGCAAAATTTCAAAAATGGAATCAGATACAGGAAGCGAATGCAACACCAATTTTTTACCTCGAGTTTGAAGACGTGTTGGTTGAATTCTTGTTGCAATTTTTCGTTGGCGTAGTTCTGGATTAAATAAATTGTTAGGAATACATCAACAGCCGCAGACAATAAACAGGCATACAATACAAAACTGTTCGAAGGAATTCTTTTTGAAGTGCTCGAAACTAGTATTCAGATAATCAGTGAGGCAAATTTATCAATCACTTGAAGATGACTTACCCGTAAATATCGAGAACACCGATAAAGTTGTTGGACTTGGCTTCGTCCTTCGCCAAATTCAAGTTAATAACCTTCACCAGCCAGTCGAACAACTGAGAGTAGATAAATTTGGCAACGGAATCTCTCGCAACCAAGGCCGCAGCAGCATTTTGATTCTTCACAAGCTTTTCCCGTCCAGTGGAAATTTGTCGTTTGATGAGCCATTTGCGGAACTCGGATTTATTCAAACCAAGAAGCTCACAAGTTTTCTGCAACGCCGGATCGTCGTCCATTATGTTTGCTTCGTCACGAATAGCAGTAATTTTGATGTTACCCATGTGCAATAAACCAGCACAAAGCTTGAAGATGTCCCTGAAAAAATGATTTAGTTGTTGACCACGGAAGAAAATGTAATGCATACCATTGCACAGCAACAGAAATTCCAATGACGGAAAGAGCTTTTTGTGTAAGCACGAATTCGGCAGCATCATCCATATGAGGGACTGTACCGGTTTGACCTTGGTTTAAATAGTGGAAAGTATCCCAACTACCAAGCCCGAACTCTTTTCTTTCTGCCGATGGCATACCGGCACACATTTGGTAGAAAATGTGGTAGTTACGCTCTAAACGAATTGTAAGCAATTAGTAAAAACTATGACTCTTGAAAGTACCAGAAATAGGTTGGAAAATCAAACGAGAACGTTCCAAAAGATAAGTTCGAATCTTGGCACCGCAAATCTTTACACCGCCTTGTTTGGGTGGGTTTCGGGTGAACAAGATTTCGATATACTTTCCGAAACGCGATGAGTTATCGTTACGAGTGGTTTTCGAGTTACCGAAAGACTACAAAAATACTGTAATTAATCTAAAGCCAGCGATACGGATAATTTCTGTTCAAGAACCTCCATGATAGGGTTAGTTGACAACACAGCTTCTTCAACTTCACTGACTCCACCCAAACTTCCTGGCGCACCATCGGTTGATCGACTAAATTTGTTATCGAGATCATCAACTGTCGCAAAGTATCGCATAATGTATTTTGCACTCATGGTTTTTCCAGCACCTGATTCTCCAGAAACAATAATGGACTGATTCTTGTTATCCTTAATCATACGACGGTATGATTCTTCAGCGATTGCGAACAAGTGAGGCTCTAATTCTCCACGGGTTTGTCCAGAGTACTCTCTAAACGAAAACGTAAATATTAGTTCTGTAACAACGTGGGTCCTAATTTTCGCACCTCATGACATCGGGAGTATACAAATTCAATCTTTTGAAAGGATTCATGGCGATCAAGACGATACCAGAGTAAGTGTAAATTTGCTCGCTAGCATATCGAACACGAATGTTGTGTAATACAGCTGGTTCGTGGAGATACGAAAGGTCAGCCAAATCATCAATACCGTTCTGTTAATATATTTAGTAAGAACCACAAATATTTGATCATTGCTATTTGGTATTTACCATAACCATGAAGGGTGGATTTTGCAATGGCGGAAGGTTGGTGAAATTTTTCTCAATCAATTTTGCTAATGGACTTTGGAAGACGACCTCCTGCATATATAGATTTTTAAATCTGTGCATATCACTCAAACTTGATGAACAGCGAGAAAAATACCTTCTTCGCTCCCGCTTTAAGCGCGAAGTGCATTTTGACGTTAGTTTGGTCGATATCCTTTGAGGTCAAGGCTCCGAGTACCCATCCTTCGTTATCATCTTCAAACCATGCTTCAGTTCCCTATTATGAGAGAAAGTAAGTCTCAAATGTACGTAATCGAAAAGCACGGCAGTATTTACCTTGACGTAAACGTCAAGCTGGTTTTGACCAGTTGCAGTTGCCATGATGGTATTTGTTTATGATCTTATTGATATGGTTGGTAAAATGAGAATAAACGAATGAGTAAAGAGAATCGAAACTATTAAAAGACATTGGTTAGAGAAGAATTTAAAAAATTCACAAAACTGAAATAAATGATCAATATAACGGAAAAGGTAAAACTATCTCGTTCTATATCATTTAAAGATTATTCGGACGGTTTCAACTGGGGTGAGATGGTTTGAAAACATGTGTCCAGGAGAAAATGTCGCAGATTTTCAATTACGAACTGACAAAAGACAGCAAATCGAACCGTTTGAGTGTCTAAACTAAAATGAGTCTGATATCGAGCGATTTATTTGCAGTGAGAGCGAATGCCCAGGAAGGTGGTCGAAGTGGTGGACAGGGCATTTGAAGGTGAAACCGCGACGTGGCCAACCGGGGGAGTTAGTGCCGAACGATTATTATTGCATTTTTGAATACAAAACATCGCAAATCGGCATAGAAGACGAAACAGAAAAGATTAATTCATTAAAAACTTACCGGTACTTTCTAAAAACTGATGGTATGACGAATGTGTCAATGGCCCTTTGAAAAAAATTGGGTGAGAAAATTTGACACAATTTAAGAGTTTTGTATTCCTTCTCTCGATCAGAAATCACATGATAATTTAGTTTGCTGCTGCTATTTAGTGTTCTGATATGCAGGCGATCACCAAAATCACTTTCGCGTCGGCACTGTGCCTTTCGGTCATCTTGTTAAACGTTCTTTCTGAAACTTCATATCGATTAAATTTCAATCTAATTAAGTGATGACTTTGTTTCTTAAAAGATTTTGAATCTTTGTACAATGTTTGATATTATTTTATCATATTTATATGAAACAATTGTTGAAGTTGATAAATAATCGAACAAATAAATAATTGCGGAATATGTTTACAAAGAGTCCAACCACGGGAATCGTAATTCAAATCTCTCATCAACCAAACAGAATCCCAAATCGCGACACCACTGCAACTCAAACGCGTTCGCACGCGTGAGGTCGATTTTCTCATTACTGCGATTTGGCATGGCAAAGGCATCGTGCTCAACTTCTCCTAGTATTTTCTCAACGTTCTTTACAGTATCTGGGATCCTTCTTACCACCGTCCAGTCCTGATTTTTATTGCTAAACTTTGTAAAGTCGAACGTCACTCTCGCCCTTAACCTTTCGCAAAACATTTTCCACAGTAACACCGATTCCATCTTCGAATTCAAGAAAAGACTTTCGGGGCTTACGCTTGAAGATGTACTGACCGTGGATGCTTGTGAAATCTCCGACGCGGTGGAGAAAATCGACGCTTTTGAATTTGATCGAGTGGTGCGATACTCAATCGTTTCGTACTCCTTTTGTTCTGAGACGTCTGTTCGTAAAGTCGATCTTGCACCCCAAAGAACCCACAATGCGACAGAATGAATCACTGTTAAGGCATGTATTTGATCATCATCCAAATTCACGGTCAAATCCGGAAAGAACAACACTATTTTAAGCATTTAGATGATAAAAAATATCACGACTTGAGGTCTAACATACCGATATCACGTAATCCAATGTCCAATTCAAACGTCGCTGGTAATCCCAAAACAACAGGAATCATTTCAGCAATATTTCTCCAAAATATTTTAGCAACGACACACTCGCATAAATGATGTTCAATAGTCTCATCCGAATGCGAACATGACGAAAAAGCACATCTCCGACTGACATCAGCATTCACAATATTCTTGGGCACGTAGTGATTCACGGGCAACCGACGAACAAGGATATTTTGATACAGTCGGCTCTCCAGTGGCGAACGCGGATACTTCAAACTACACCAAACTGAATCCCATTCTTCAATGTCTTGCTCTTCGATACTGAAACTATTCGTCGATGAGAAAATTGATTTCCAGCGTTTCATGGCGGAAATTATGTAAACGTTTTTTAAATTCTCGGTTTTAGATACTTTCTTCAACGTGTTCATTGAAGTTGACGGAAGCATTGATGATTCGAATGAGTCACTCGTGGGAGACGGGAAGTACGATGTTTCTGATTGTGAGGCCGAAGAGGATTTGCGAGCATGATACATTGGCGACGACGGAGACATCATATCCGATGGCGAATTTATTCGGGAATTTGAGAAAGCTGTCATGCCCGACATTGGAGTTAACGGTGTTTGAGGCAGTGGGATATTCGGAAGGTCTTTCGGTGGGTTGTGGAGGTTGAGCATTAGAGATGATTCGCGTTTTGGGAATTCCATGTGAGTATTTGTTTTTGGAATGTTGATCAAAAAATTTTTGACATCAAGGAACGAGTTTAAATATAGAAGGCACCACTGATGAAACCCTAAAAATATCCCATGATTTGTGCCACAAAGTACTTTTTTCTGATTGGTTTGTTGTTAAAATCATATGAGTTGTTTCGAAAGAAATGATTAATCACTTGCAGATAATGTAATAATCTGTTCCCGATACCCAGCTGATAGGTATCCTCTGATAGGCCTCTGATTTCGCCACTACTGATTGTTGGAAATGGTCAATGAGAAGAGCACAGAAAATACACGATCAAGTTAGGATGAAAGCAACAATGAGGCAATCCTTTAGCGCCCCTTTAGTGGTCGTTAAGCCTGCTGCTTCGTTGACATATTGCAGTTCTTTTTTGCTAGGTCAAGAGACCTATATCTCTTCAAAACGAATACGCACGATGGTTGCTTGTAGGGGAAGCGCTTCGGTGAGTTGCATAGATTCGTACAATCGCTAAATATTTTGATTGTGCTGAGCGCAAAAGCCTAATGAACGTCGCGCGCGATAAGTGAATCAATCTGTCCTAAAGTATGGAATGAAATCAGATATGAGCTTTAAAAGTAAAGATCGCACCACAAAAATAAAAAGACAACTTGGACGATCAGCTGATAGCGCCACTATCGAATTGCCATCGATTGGTTTATTTTTTTTAATCATATGATTGCTCCTTCTAAAAATCATGAATCTCTTTTAGTCAGTTATTAATCGGTGCACTTTGCACAGCATAAGTCTACTTCTTTCATACCTTTCTTTTGCAACGCACACAAAATCTTTCAGAAGAAACACTTCAAAATGAGCCTATTAAAATGAAAAAAGGAAACAGAAATGAACCTCTCGAATTAAAATTGATAAAACATACAATAAGAGGTCCGATACATTGTGAATCATGATATCATCAGCAAAAGAACGACAATGATGCAATGCTCAGTGGTCCCTTTAAGCCTGGCATATTGTACAACGACAAAAGAAAAACCAATAAAAAATAGATTCGACTTCAATTACAAATCCCCCTCATATATTAGTAGCATCACTTAATAGTAATTAATCAATTAATAATCAGAAAAACACATGGCGGACAATTCTCGTTTACCGACAACCACCGCGATGGATTTGGC
Organism: Nowakowskiella sp. JEL0407; assembly: GCA_027600645.1. NCBI lineage: Eukaryota > Fungi > Chytridiomycota > Chytridiomycetes > Cladochytriales > Nowakowskiellaceae > Nowakowskiella > Nowakowskiella sp. JEL0407. Next base: position 8,918 of record JADGJK010000283.1, read on the forward strand.
TTCTGGGTCTGCCTACATTCGTTTGGAAAAAATCGGTCAGTAAAGTTGTGGTTTTTCGTTGGAAATTTAAGCTGAATGTTGAATAAAATATGTAGGGAAAGGTTCATTTGGTGAAGTATTCAAAGGGTACACTCCTAATTCTAAAAATTCAAATTTTAAACAACGGCTGAATACTTTTAAAATTTATATATTAGTTACAAGCGAAATAACGAATCAGAAATCATCGCCATTAAAGTATTAGACTTGGATACCATCGAAGATGAAATTTCAGACGTCCGGAAGGAGATTTCACTTTTAATGAATTGCGACTCGGAATATATCACTCGGTATTATGGAAGTTATCTGAATGGCTCGAAATTGTGGATAATTATGGATCATGCGGCAGGAGGCTCAGTTAGAAAAATTGTATGTTTATGAATTTGGGAGATGTATGGGCTGCTGAATTGAATTTTTTTCTCTCCTAGTTAAAGTGCGGTCCCATTGACGAAAAATACATTGCTGTAATTGCGAGAGAAGTTTTAAATGCGTTGTTGTATTTACATAAATCTGCCAAGATCGTTCATCGTGACATTAAAGGTAACGATTTTATCCCCTGGGTGAATATGCCATGTAACATTGTTTTTCATATTTTTAGCTGCAAATATTTTATTGACGAATGATGGCAAGGTAAAGCTTTGCGATTTTGGGGTGGCAGGAGAAATTACAGCTTCAACAATGCGAAGAAACTCTTTCGTTGGTAATATTAATTGCATAAATTTAATTAGAACGCCACTAAATTCACTAAATTAGGCACTCCATATTGGATGGCGCCCGAGATTATCAAGCGACGACAATACGATTATAAGGTAATGCGTTTAACCGTAATTTTAGAGATTTGGTTTAATTTCATTGGAAAAGGCGGATATTTGGTCGCTGGGTATTACGATCATCGAAATGGCCACCGGGAACCCACCGTTTGCTAATAGAGATCCCAGGAGTGCGTTAGCGCTGATAAAAGACTCTCGACCTGCACGTTTAGAAGGAAATTTTTCGCCGGCATTGAAGGAATTTATTTCGTTGTGCCTCAAGGAAGATCCGGAAGAGGTTTGCATTATCTTTTCATTTGTTCTATCAGTTTCTTGACTTATTTTAATATTTTTTTCTTCAAAATATTTATAATCACAGCGGCAAACGGCGGAAGAATTATCGAAATCCAAATTTATCAAAGGTGCGATGAAGGGAACAGGAATACTTCAAGAATTATTGGGGAAATATGAAGAGTGGAGTTTGCATAATAAGGATGACGAATTGAACGAAGGGGAGATGTATGTGAATTCTTTTGATGGTTCTTTCGTTCGTAATAATTTAATCTTTTAGTGAGAATTTCGAAGAAGAATCAGAGGTCGACAATGATGAATGGATATTTGATACCCTTCAGAGTATGCAATTGAAGGGGAAAGGTCACCAGAAAACAACCTCCACCGCATCATCACGTCCACGCGCACCTTCTGCTCTCGAACCAACAGCTCCACCTCGAACATCCTCGGCCGGAATTAATCTATCAAATACTGTAATTAAGCATAACGTTCTTGCTGATGAAAGCAAGGAAGAAATCACAGTCAAAGGAAACCAAGTGAGAAGAATCAGCAATAACATCAAGGACATTGCTTTCAAAGACTTACCGCCAACACCCATTGTCCCAGTTCGACAGGACTCAATGAGAAATGTATATTCCTCAGCAAACCAAATGAAAAAGCCGCAACTTCCTTCCACTCCAGAATCTCCTCGAAACACTCCGATTCAAAACTCACCTCAAATTACAGATACCTCTTCTGAATCACAAGTTACTATAAATTCATCAACAATCACCAGAACTCGACCACAAGTCGACATGAAATCTCAGCCACCTATGAATTCTATGATATCGTCCACGTCTGCGCAATCTTCTGAACCAACGGCAAATTCTTCGCGACAAGAAACCTCTACCACGACGACGATACAAGAGCATCAACCAATACAAATGCCGCAAATGACTCGTGCACCGTCATCACCGCTCTCCGGATCAAGTAAATACACACCCTCGATGACAAGAAATTTAAACCAACGACACCAGCACACTCAATCGTCGTATCCCAACCTGGTGCGATCAAAAACCGCCAATTCTCCAAATTACCACTCAGCGCAACCACCGCGAGTAAACTTGCAAAGATCGGCATCGACGGGCAAATCATGGAAGAAACCAAACGCAAACAATCAGCCGGAGTTCGGATTGTCGGATAACGAAGAGAAGGCGTCAGTAACGAGTAATGGCAGTGGTAATAACAAGCGATCGTCGTTCCTATCAGATTCGAACGGATTAAAATTACACATCGGAAGTAAGGCTCAACATCACGTAGTTTCGTCGCCGTTCCAAGCAAGTAGATTAGGTAGTTCTCAATTTAAAAATGCATCGCCGTGGATGAATTCCCCACCATTATCGCCGTCGCATATTGTATCCGGATCGATTCATGATTCTCTATCTTATTCGCTCCCATTTACTTTACCGAAAGATCGGGAGGAGTTGTATGCAGAGTTGCAAAAGAAGTTATTTGAAACGATTTCGCTTGTTGAAGTTTTGGAGACGAGATTTTCTTCTTGATGTTTTTCCCTCATTTTTAAGATTTTTCTTTTCTCAACTTTTTTTTCGGTGATTTTTTGTATGAAGCAACAAAGAAATAAATAATCCTGATTCCACGATATCCATTATTAATCAGCATGCTAGTATCTGTAATTTTAATGATAAATCATAATTTTGCACGCCAGATAGCTTGCACCTTATTTTTGTTCAAAAAATTTAAATACTTGAAGATGCTCTCTAAGCAATTGTTATCTTTTCCAAAGAAATTCCCCCAGATTTCACACAAAAGCGCAGTTTGGGGAAAAGAATCCTTCACTTTGCTGATAATCATGTATTGATGATTCGCGTCGATCACAAGGTAGACGCCTAATTGAGGCAGTCGACCCACGAGAATGTAAACATTATCTTTGCTTACTGGTCGATTGTACTCGACAAGACGAATTGGGAAACCGATTTTCCAGATATTCTTAATCATCTCAAATACTTGCTGAGCTTGCAAATTACACAATGGGCAACTTCAATGTTCTTCAAACTCCCAAGCTTTAAAAGGGTCGAAAATGCAGAAAATGCAGAAAATGCGCTTGCGTACAAATGGGAAATAGCGATAACCGTCAGCTTTGCGCATCGCCGCAAAGCTTTCAGTGATTCATTCACCAAAACTTCTGAGCATTGATCGTTGACGTCAAAATTGCCAAGTTCTACACAAAGAACTAAAACCTTCTAATTCTTTCCGGTGATTTTCAAGGCTGAGAATTGACCCTGACAAACCAACAATCTTCATCACCTACAATGTCGTAAACATAATTAAATATCCAAAAAGTTTCGAAAACGTGGCGAAACTGACATTATTCAAATCCTGACTCTTTAAATTTTGGAAAAGTACCGTTGTAATTGCCCTAGGCACACACTCCGGTTCACCATCTCTAGCTTTGAAAGCAGCAGGATTATTAGCTGGTAAATTTCGGGTAAATTCGCGAATTTTTCTTGCATATACCGGATTATCAGCAAAATTAATAAAGTGGTCAAATTTCTTTTCGTTTGTGAATGTCAGAACTTGGAATATATTCGGAAGAAATGTTTTTCGAAATAATATACAGGTTGAGGAGAGTCCAATTCCGGACTTGAGATCCAGGTGATTAGGGAGTTGGGATAACATTTCTACCGGTAACGAACAGTTCAATTTGACTAAAGTATAATATACCAAAAAATTAAAATTCTTTTTCTGCAAGTCAAATTCCAAATGGCTTCTCATCGAGCTCTTTTTGAAAAGGTTAGTAATTTGTTTATGATTTTAAATGAACTTATTTATCTTCCATTCATAATATAGCTGGAATCATACTGTTTGGATGCTGTTCAAGCCTCCAGTCACATCCAGCACCTAATCAAACCAACAAACGACGACTATTTGAAATTAAAACGATCTTTCGGTTTATATCGTGATTCTTTAGCTTCAGTACAAAGCAACTTACCCAAATTCTCATCAAAAATTGATTCTGAGTCCTTTTGAATGCTTCAAATGGTCGTATTTTATCCTGTAATGCACATTCTTCATTACTTCGCGTTTTCAAGTCAAGAAGGACCCGGTCTAAAGCTTCCAATAGATTGCATTTCAGAGACAGCTTTCGAATCAATCAAGCTGTTTGCGACAATAAACAGCTGATACTCACACTTGCAAACCTTCAAAGCTGATGAGCATCTCACCTTTTTGGCTTTAATTGTTCTGTGCTTATCAAAACTTTCTCAAATTGCATTCGAAGAAGGTTACAGTGAAATTGAGAAAACCACACTCAGAGGGAAACAGGAAATCAGCATCGCGCTGAATTATTGATCTACGGGAAATTATCAGATGATGTGGAGTTTAGTCAATCAGTTATCGAGATTGGGCCAAAGTTCTTGCCGACCGTCATCGCTGCGTTTGTTGACACCACAATATTTGCACTGCAGCTTTTGAAAACCGGTAAACTTTCCTTGGTAAATAATTTGCTTGCTGAATCTGCCGTTTGTCTAATGAGAAATGTGCAGAAATCTGCGTCACTAGCTGAAGTATTAATGACCATTTTACCTGGAACTGTGTCAGCACTAATATCTACAATCTTTCAAAGTGCCAATCTCAAACTGCCAGAAACCATTATTGCTCATGCAATCACATCTCTAGAATTGCTTATAGTCACTGCATTTTCAACCAATCCTAACCAATTTGGAAAGCATTTACAAAAAGATGCGAAATCAGACTATATTTTGTAGGTTGGCACAGTAATCAAAAAAGTTGCTGGAATGCGTAATCACAGCAATCCCAATGTTTGATTAGCAGTTATTTCGTTTGCAAGTATGATTATGAACAGCTGTCAAGCAAACAGTGTCATTAAAACCTCTGTTAAACTTTTGCTTGAAGCTTTGATAGTTAACTTCAACAATGAAATTCCTGCAGTAGCTGTAGAAATGTCAGAAATAGTTGGATGGTATGAATTCATCTATCTCTGAAATTGAATTTTGGGATTTAGCACTCGAGGAACTATTTCAATTGCTGACAGAGCATCTCTCGCTTGCCTTTGTTAACTCACCCAAAACTCACAAATTAGAAATGCTCCACATTACGTTTGGTTATCTAAAGTTACTTGGACCTTGTTGCCAAAAGTTATTAAAATGTCTAAATACTATTGCATCAATATGTGATCAGATTGTAACCATTTTGAAGATTAATACCACATATGAGAATTTTCAAACCCTAAAATTCAATTTAACAAAGCATTACAATTACCCATGATTCATAAACTTTGAAAGACAGGAAATCATTCGAGGTATTGTCAAATTATTGTAACTGATTGTCACCAACTTTGATCCAAAAGCATTTTAGGACTATTTTGTAACAAAGATCGCTGTTGATGACAAATCTACTACCAATACTGTATTTTTTACTATCATGCATATCATTCACTGGATTTTAGATACCCAGTTGGTCAATATTGGTTGGTATCTAATGGACCTGTTTATTCAAATCCTTTGGATTGATGATCAAAGTCTTGATAAAGTTTGAGTATGCTGTTTTCAGATTTTTATCAGCACTGTTTGAGAAATGTGTGCGCAATATCTGACAGTCAATCTGCAATTCGCAATGCAAGTTTAAATGCCCTAAATATAGTGAAGAAACAATTAATGAATTATGATAACATACAAGACTTAATTGTGAAGAATATCAATTCTATTGTACATGAAATAGACATTAAAGTTATTTGATTGTTGGTTTAAATCTTGAAGAAAGAGGATTTGCTAAATTGTTTAGGACCAATAATGTGTGATTTGTTAGACAAGCTTGGTAGACTGTACAACGAGGGTGACAATCTTACAAAAAGAGGTGATTGAGTACATGGGAGAAATATCAAGTAAAGTAGGGGATTTACAAATAATTAGACAATATCCCTGGACCATGAAATAAGGAACATGCTATCTATAAAATAACATTTTACTTTTAATTTAAAAAAATGACAACTTTAAACTATTGTATCTCTAAATTATTAATAAAATATTTTGTATATACTGAGCTTTCATGCATCCAATTGCAAATCCCAAATTGTATCTGGGACACTGGTAATTCACTTCATATTTTGAAAAAATTAATTAGCGTTTATAGTAAAAATCTGCTGAAATTTGTAGCATAAACAATTTATATGGTTTATCAGCTCACAAAAAACAACATTTATTAAAATAACACCATTAAATCATTCTTCCAGCAAAAAATTTAGCATTTATAACCTATTTGGAATGAAGGGAGACTTAAAATTAAGCTGAAGCATTTTGGGTGGAGTTATAATTTGCAATGATAAAGTACTCATTCTAACAGTTGGTATTTCTAATATCTGTTCCATAAAAATGTATGTGTTATCTTGACTAAGCTCCTGATTGTATTTCATATTCATAAGTTGGATAGTGGAACCATATTCCTATGTCTTTGAAACTATTTTGAATATTTGTTGCACTTGAAAGTTAAAGTACACATAAACAGGGACACATTGACAGAGGTTTTAATAGCAACTTCTTTAAGTTTAGGATGAAGAGGAATGGTCGCAATTAGATCATTTAAATGGGTTTGTTTACAGATGAAAAATTCTAGCCAAGTAATGGAGCCGGTTTGGACAATAAGTTGCAGAATATTGAATATCGGATGATTGCAAACATGATAGGTCTACAGTAAGTGCTTTAAGAGTCTCATTTTCCAAACACGTTACAATACTATCAGAATAATCTAGATAGATTTGAATAGGAGTGAATGTTCTCATCCAGTTGTTTCTAACAAATCATTAAAGATTTTAAAGCAATTTTCACTGTTAATCTCTAGTAGTGTCATTCCAAAGTTCAAATTCTCAATATTCATAATCAGAGTAGAACTCATCATTCACTTCAATTTTTGACCTAATAACAGAAAATGTCTGCAGGTGAAGCTCATGCAAATCAATTGGAAGCAAAAATTTGACAATCGCACAAAATGTACAAGAACAAACAATGCAAGTAAAACCAAATTTTAGCAACTTGATACTTTGGATTGCAGGATTTCTTCAGCAATCTCTTTCACAAAATTCTCAACCTGATTCTCTTGTTTACACAATATTGGTATATTAATTTTCCCTAAATTGCTAATTTGGGTATTGAGCTCTCATACAATTTTGATATCTCAACTTCTGTCAATTTCAGACATTGAACCAATGAGTGCAAGGTGTTATTTACCAAAAATTCAGAGAATTGGTCCATCACAGCAAATTTGTGAAAAAGGAATTTACAATACCATGAGTAAGTCCTTTTAAATCTGTTGGAAAATTTTGGGGATTGAGATTTGAAGTTGATAATCCATAAATTACTAATTCCTCTAAAGTCTTCAACATAACAAAATAATCACCCAATTTCAAAAACAACAAAAATGTAATGTTTTTAAAATTAAAAATCCTCAAGTTTCAATAAAAAACTGTTGAAATTGTGTTTTGAACACACTCCAGTTCCTCAGTGTTGCCTTTGAATTTACAAGGAGGATTAATTGTTAAGCTTCTTGTAAACTTGCAGGTTTTCTTTGCAAATAATGGGTGTTCCACAAATTTAACAAAAGAATTGAGCCTATTTTTACTGGACAGCTCAACAACTCTAAGTAAGTGTCCAGCAAATGCTTTACAGAATATTATGCACATTGAAGAGAGCGCAGTGATGGATTCAAGATCTAGAAAGTTGGAGAGGTGTGATAATATTTCTGCTGGTACTGAAAAGTTCAAATCAAAAAAAATTGTTAAGATGCTGATTCTGAAATTTTTAAAAGTGAGAAGACAGCTCAATGTAACAATAAACACTTTCGCCAATCACCGAAAATTTGGGATAAAAAAAAAAAAAAAAAAAAATAAGGACTGCGAAATCGATCTATAACTTTGGTTTTAATATGACGTAGTACTTTTTAATACATAATATTCTTCTGTGAATTGTGACGAATGCAGAAAGCCACGAAGGCGATCATCATTTATCATCAATATCCAGAATTTTTAATAAAAACAAAAAGAACACGTATAACCTAATAAAGAAACTGATTATGAAATCCCGTGGCTTTTAAACCATAAAAAAACAGATTCTTTAAACACGTGATATCACACGAATTCTTACCAAATCCAAAAAAGAAAAAAGAAAATCAATCAAAATGAAATTCACAACTCTCATCACAACCATCTCCTTATTGATCACTTACGCATCAGCGTACTCGATCTGCAACAAGACCAACTACATTTACAAACCCGATTATGTGGTTCCGATTAAACAAGTTTACAATATTCAAGGATTTACTGTTTCAGGAAACTTTGTTATTGGCGACGGATGTACTTTTAAGGTTACGAATTTCTCTATGACTGGTGCACCGGGTGGAAATAAAGTTTATGTATATGGAAGCAACGGGGTAAGATTGGGATTAACAAATCATTGGTTTAAATTTTTAATGGTTGTTTGTTTGCTTTTAAAAAGACTGCGGATGGATATGATCTAAGTTTCCCATCGGCGGAGGTTGAAAACGGGGTAACAAACAAAGATTATACATTTACGTTTTCGAACCAAGCTGGATCGGAAGTTAGTTACACTGATTTTAATCAGTTTAATTTATTCCAAACTACCGGTGATCTTGTAAGTATTCCGTTTTTTGATGCCTTTTTTAAGCAAGAGATTCTAACAAAAAATTTAACGATAATAGCTTTTGGCGACTGGTGCGATTCCAATTGAGGCAAAGTATACTGGCCCAGCAACTACCACTGCTGCTGCTACGACTACTGTCACGGTTACAACAGCGGCTGGAACAACAACAGCGGGATCTGGGTCGACTTCTACAAAGACGACCACAATCACCACTAAATCAGGTTCGACTGCAACAACAAGTTCAACTCCAACAAGCTCACCGTCCAGCAGTAAAAAGATTGACCCCAGAGGCTTGTTGCCGTTTGTTGGATTGCTCATGTTGATGGTGATCTAAGAGAATTGTTATCTAATGGTCGTTTGAGAGTCAACTTCATTTCAACCGCTGAACTGTTTTTCTTTTGTTTTGTTAATTCTAAGAAAAAATAAAAAAGCATATAACATAATCAAAACTTGGTGTTGAAAAAATATTTTAATGAAATACTCGTGTGTGTATATAATAAAAGGAAAAAAACGCAAACAAAACAAAAATAAACAGTGTCATGATATTTTTCTTCAGGAAAACACAACAATTTCTTTCATGAACTCTTTAGCTTGGTTTTCAAGTAAAGTAGTTTATCCGATACTCTTCTCTTCAGACTCTTTTTCTTCTTTCCGGTATTTTCATTTTCCGAATTCTCATTTTCTTTATTCCAATTCTCGTCAACGTCGTTTAAATCAACCGCAGAGTCTCGTGGTTGATCAGGTTTCGAAGACTTTGTAAATAATTTAAAAGCATTCGAAGTTCTTCGTCTCGTAGGTGGATTCAGCATATCTCGTAGGTAAGTTGAGTTTGGCGACGTAGCAGATGTGACCGTTGACTCTGGATTCGAACTAACGTTTGATACATTCGAAGTAGACGCAACCTCATCATCCCTGAAATTTATATTCTCGTTCTTCGGCAATGCCGACAAACAAATACTCTTAAACTCTTCGTCACCCAACAACTCCAACGGATTATCCGACTTGGCAAACAAATGTATCCGCCGATGTAACTCCAATAACAGTTCAGCCGCTTTCTTATTCGGGAACGCATCAGGTTCAAATTTCCGCACCAGTTCAAACGCAGCGTCAAGATGCATTTTCTGCATCTGGATCAAGTATGCCATAACAAACGACGAAGATCTCGATACACCCGTCTGTGAGTGCACCAAACACCGTCCACCCGATAAAATCGTCGCATGAATAAATATCGAACACTGTCGAAAATCTTCCATCGACATTTTTGAACTATCAATCACGAGGTATTTCGGGGGAGTGGATTTTTTATAACTGCTGCCATTCTTCTTTCGTGAGAATCTTCGTGGTATTAAAGAGGGTGAAGCGATTTCAATCGGTTCGTCGGTTGGTGTGGCAGGAGTGATTACAATTTCAATGCTGCAAGGGTTGGAAATTTCCACGATGGAGTCGTCGTCTTCATCCAGGTCGTAATTCTCTGACCACGCCGGCCACCCTCTCGCAAAGAATTCAGCAAAGATACCCCCTGAACAATTAACAATATGCGTTATTCCAATTTTCCGTAATCGCTTGGCGTTCACGGCATCGAATACTCCACCCATGTATAAACCCGGGAGAATTGTGTGAGGAGATTTTCTGGAGAGTTCTGAGCCGCCGTAGAGAGCGAGGGCTTGGAGTTTTTGGATTAATTGCCGTTGGTTGTATCTTCCTCGTCGTGGTAAAGAGCTCATTGTGTACTATGTAATGGGGATAGGAAAGAGGGAAAAAGAAAGACTATCTCGGCATGCACAACGGGGGAAAGGGAATGAGGAGAAACGGGGAAAAAAAAGTAAATGCTGTGCCTTAAGTTTCGTGAGACGAAGACACGTCGTAAATTCTCCAACCACAAAACACTGTGCAAGAAATCAACTTTTGAAAACAAAGACCCTGAAGAAGATTATATCCACGGAAAGAAAAGAAAGAAATTCTACAATTGCTAAATAAGGAAATCACAAAGAGTATCTGATTCGTGGCAGTGCGCGCTTTGGTTGCACTTTCCCAGCCCCAACCAATATTCAATGGCCCGCAAAACATCAAGTTCCATTTTCGGTATCCTACATTCTACTTTACATTATATTCTTAATAATGATTTCTTAGGTTTCATGATGAAGAGAATGTTGGATTTGTCTCGCGAAGGAACTTCAAATATTCGTCCGGACGAAATTGTCCTGAATAATGTAACTTGAATACCCCATCAAATTCGCTACCTGTATCATTAAAAAATCGATTGTAGTTGTACCTTGGACCTATTGATTCAGCCGCGAACCCACGAACAGTAATGAATTTCGGAATAACCCACATCGTAAATTGTAGTGGTTTCGGTCCAGATTCAGATTTCTGGAAAAACGGGTGGCCAGAATGGGCATTCTTACCTCCAGGTTCGGAAAACTCAGAGCCCAGCAACCAATCCCAAGATTCTGGGGTTTGTTATCCATTAACTCTTAAACAATATGTTTTTTAATTGTATATTTATCTCTCTTTTTTGTTTTCGATTGAGTACTAGTCTTTCTTCGTACCGCTAAATCCACCAAAAAGTCCGACATCAAATGAAACGCTAAATAGCGAACCTTTCAGTTTCAGTAATCCCATACCGCCACCTCCTAGATATCTGCATATTGATATCAGAGACGCAGAGAATGTATCGATTAGAGATTATTTCAAATCAAGTACAGAATTCATCAGCGAAGCAATAAATTCAGGCGGAAAGGTACTTTTAGAAACAATTGATCTGTCATCAATTTTAATCTATCGTTATCGTAAAGGTATTATGTCATTGCGCGGCAGGGATATCACGGTCAACGACGTTGGTTATTGCGTACATGATGATTTCACAGAATTGCATGTTGGATGAGGCGTGGAAGGATGTCAGTAAGAAACGTAAAGGAGTTCGTCCGAATATGGGGTTTGCCGCTCAATTAATTATTCTGCATATACAACTTTCCAAAGTACGAGAGAGAAACGCAAGCAAAACAAGCAACTCCGGATCCGGCAATCCTGAAAGTCAGGGCAATTGTGAGAGTAGCACGATTAACGAGGATTGGATGCAAATTACTGTTGATGAAAATGATATCCAAGAGCTGCAGTCGGGTGGGTGGAAAGGCTGTGATAGATTCGCGATGAATTATCCAAAGGTGTTGTTGGAGAAGACTCTAAAGACTTTTTGTTAGTGCTGGGACATTATTGTAATAATTTATTCTGTATTTCCATATCAAAACATATCAAAATCCATTGAAACTTTGGCAAATACTAAGGAAGGCGCTGCTTAATGTTGTAGACACAGTACCTGAGCGAGGCACCGCAATTGTGATTACAGTCGAACCAATGAGTTGTGATTTGTGGTTACAGTCCGACGGACCTGAAAAAAATTTCCAGAAAAAGAAAATAGCTCAAACACAATTGAAAGAAATTGGAAAATTACATATCCCTGAATGATGTCATAGGATGACATCTTCTGATCACCAATGCCTCGCCGCAAATTTTCACTGCCAAAAACAAAAAAAAAAATTCAAAAAGGAAAAAAGTTATCCTTTCTTTTTATTTCCCTTTTCATTTTCGTACGTCAAGAAAAAAGCTATGAAGAAAAACATAACAGTCGATGTGAATTACTCACGAAAAAATACAGCACAACAATTCCATCTACTAAACGAAACTCCTGTCCATATCGCCAACGGAATATACGTGGGAAACATTTCCGCCGCTTCTAATGAACTAGAACTAAAGAAACACGGGATAACCCATATCCTAAACATCACCGATTTAGGCTTCGACGCTGAGTACTTCCGCTTCCCGCACGTACTTAATTCCTCGACTGACCAACCCACAGTCCCCGATCAATCAGATTGTCCCATGTACGATTTTTCCAACTACCCATTAATCAAATACCACACAATCGTCATCCCCGATTCCCCGTCGGAACCCGTGTACCCCTATTTCACGATCGCCAACGCCTTCATAAACTCTTGCGTTTCAAAACGGGGCCGATGCCTCATCGCCTCGCAATCAAACGTATCACGATCGGCGACGTTTTTGTTAGCGTATTTAGTCGATTACCATAAAATGTTGCTGGATGATGCATTCTCGATGATGACTAACATCCAACCGCAATTAAAACCTAATCACGGCTTCGCGGTGCAGTTGATCAACTTGCATCGGTCGGTGCATGGGTTAAAGAAAACTATTGGGATCACGGGGTACGAGGACTTTGAGAGTAAGTGTTGCACGCCAACAACGCCGGTTTCTACGGGCCGGAAAGGGTTTATTAAAAGCCATGTTAAACAACCGTCTTTAACGATGGTATCGCGAAGTAGTTCAATGGATATCCCTTGTTCATCGCGTGGATCGCAGTCACAGGATTCATGGCTGGACTGTGCGGGGGAATCGGTTCCGTCGAATGGGTTTTGTACGCCGGTGATTTCACGACAGAGGTCGGTTTCGCTGTTCCATGGTCCGTCGTATAAATCGAAATCGGTGTTTATGGATACAATGTCGTCCGGGATGGATTGTGAACAGAATCTAAGAAGAAAGTCGTTGCCGAAGGTTGTGTTTTATAACAAGCATCATGAGAAGAGTGGGAATAATGTATCTAATTATAAGACGGGACATGATACGATGACAAAGATATATACGGATCCGCGGGCGCTGGAGAATGAATTGAATTATAAACGGAATTGGGTGGGGTCTGGAGAAGTATACGGGACAGAGAAAATTGATCCTACGGCGTGGGAGAAATTTAAGACATTTAAGGAACAATTTATTTTGAAGACTAAGCGGGGGATTAGTCCAAGTCCTACTAAACGAAATCGATGGTAATTTTTTTTGTTTATGTTTTTTTTTTTTTATTATTTTCCTGTAAAACCTCTTGGACACTCTATTTTTTACTTTCCAAAAATATTTTTTCCAAAGCATTGTTTTTTCTTTCCTTTTGTTTACGCTTGTTTTTTGTAATTTAAATAACGTCAGAAAAAAAATCATTAGACTTGCATAATGTACTTTTTTTTTCTTTTTATTTGCTTATTTTTTTTGGAATGAATAATAAAAAAACAGAAATATTGAGATCAGGGAAATAAACAAGAGTTCAACTTTTTAAACTCAAAAACAATATCAATGTAGTTGCATTAAAATGATCAATTAACCAATGCACAATGAAAGAAAACAAGTCACAATAAAAGCAACAACCAAATCGGGCGTATCTTTGATTCCAAATGACGCCAGCGATTGTCCGTTTACAGGTGACGAGGTAGTTGACGAAGCCAAAGTCGATGCCGAACTCGTTGCCAAGGTCAACGTCGCAACAGTCGTAGTAGTATACGGAATCGATCCATTGTACTTTGCACTCTCAGATATATTCGCAACAGCCAGTACCTAAAAAAGATCGATAAACAAACGAAAAAAAAAAAAGGAACAGTGAGTTTGTTGTTACAGTTTGTGACTCAACAGCAAACAATCTAAACTGATTAAAATCCGTATAACTAACAGGCGTAAACGTATCATTAGAAAACGTAAACTCAAAGTTTTTGTTTGTTGCATTGTTTTCCATTATTGCTGGTGGATTGCTCAGTGGGTATCCGGCGATTTCCGTCTACAAGCAAAACAAAACAAAACAAAAAATCAAATCAAATTGTTAAGATCGCTGTATGATAAGGTTGTATTTTGTTCTGTTTTTTTTTACCCCGTTCCCACCATACCAGACAGGATTAGTATTATTCGGAGAATTCGTCATTGTAAATGACCGAATTGCGTAAGTGCATCCGTCGATAATCACAATTTCACCGGATACTTTAAATGTGTCGATGATGTATACTTGAGTTATGGGGATCACGGTGTTTGGTGTGTAAACTGGGACAGATTTAGAGCAGATAGAGTAACTCGATGCGAGAAGGTTGATTTGCAAGAGGAGGAGGAGAGTTACGATGAGTTTCATTTTTGATTCTTTTGGAGTTTTGGAATGGAGGGGGGAGTTGGGTTTTTTGTAAGTTTGATATTTGAAGGAATTTGTCGGAGTTTTTTATTTTTTGTCTCTCACCCAGGTTTGTGAGGATTTGAAGGTTCTATTTCTGTTCCCGATCCAAAAAAGAACATGGATTTTTGTTTATGTTGTTTATTTATTATTACTTTATTGAAATCTGAAAAAAGATCAAAAATATATTTTATTTTTTTTTAAAAAAGAAACACCCAATGCTCAAAAAAACAAAAAGAACCAAAATACAAAAATTAAAATAATTTATCGCTGCGACTTCAGCCCACTCTTGGACCCACGACCCTCCCAATGCGCACCTGCACCCTTCACAACTTTCTTCGCAATTTTATTCCTCCAATTCTCACCTTTCAACACATTCATTTTCTCCAATAACGACATATCCCCCTTTCGTCGCGGTGGTTTTTCGCCCGGTGGTAGATAATTTGGTCGTCGCTCGTATAGGTCTTTTCTTGGTCGGCCTCTGTCTCTGTTTGAACCCATTCCGTACGAGTCTAAGACGTCAGAGTCGAGTTGTACGGGTTCTTCCAGGCCGAGGAATTCGGTTGAAAATTGGTCGACGGCGCTACCGATGGATTGTTTTGAGATTCCAAGACTTCGGGAATTATTCATCACTGGAAAAGTAAAGGAAGTTATAACATTTAAATCCTCACAAAAAAAAATGAATTACATACAATATGAAAGAAATCCTTGCGCTGCTTCATTCGAATCATTCTCTCTAAGAGCTTGCTTCAACGCCTGCCGAATCATCTTCGAGTCTTCCTCCTCCGCAGCCGATGCAGGGACAATCTCTGTATTCTTTGTTATCGGGACATCTTTCAAAATCTGCAACATACTCCTCTCCATCGGCGTTAAAATAATCACTCCTTCTCCAGATTTTCCCGCTCGTCCTGTTCGTCCAATTCGGTGGATATACGCGTCGTGCTTGGTTGCAAATAATTGCAAGACTAGCGTTACACCGGGATAATCAACTCCTCGTGCTGACACGTCGGATGTGACCAAGATTGTTGGCGTGATGGCTTTTCGGAAAATATCGGAAACTTTACTACGTCTTTTTTGGTCCAGTTTAGAGTGTATTTCCAAGACATTGAAATCAAGCGTTGTGATATTTCGTAAAATCGAGGAAAATAAGTTTGTAAGCGAAGTCGTTGGGCAGAAAACGATAATTTTGGGGGTTTGCACTGCTTTTCTGTGTTTACGGATCGTTTGAATTGTCGATGGAATGAATTGAGAAAATGGTGAAATGACGTAGGACTGTGGGATCTTTGCATGTGTCGGGACTTCGTTTGCCGGAACCGTATCGATCGTTAGATAATTTCTCGCCAGACTGAAATGCGCCGTTTCCCGAATCTCTTTCGAAAGAGTGGCACTAAACATAAACGTTCGTCGATCTTCAGGTAAAAATTTCATGATTTCGTTAATCTCTTTACTGAATCCCATATCCAACAAACTATCACATTCATCCAAAACAAACACTGACGTATTCTTGAGTGATCGAGCTAGTTCTGGCAAGGTATGTACGACATCAATCATTCTTCCCGGCGTCGCAACGATAACATGCGCACCATTTCGTTGCAGCATGTTTATCTGCATACCCTTCGATTCTCCACCCACCAAAGTAGCAACGTTAAACGGATGATACTTTAGTAAATTTCTCGCCTCGCTCGCAATCTGAAGCGCTAATTCTCTCGTGGGAGAAATCACAACTATTGAAGTCAACGAACTCAGAGAAACTACACCGGGCCGTGGTCTCAACACCTGGTTCGACGCTGATAACGTAACCAATTTCGGATCAAGCGATTCAATTGCGGCAATTAAAAACGCTAGTGTTTTTCCAGTCCCCGTTCGAGCACGAACCAGTAAATCTTGCTTAATTGGTAATTTCGAAAGTACGGCGTGTTGGACAGGAGTCATTGATTCGAAACTGAAAATACGTTTTAGCGCAAGACTGGTTTCACTGGACAACTTGTGAGGAAGATCTGAAAACCGTAAACTTTCGGAATCTTTCGGAGATTTTGATTCTTTTTCGGTTGAGTCGATGTCATCTTCGACGTTGTCGTCTTCGGGAAACATTTCATCGCGGGATTTTAGTTTTGGAGCGGACCGAAACGAGTAGTTGAGAGTGGGGAGAGTAGAGAATGAACGGAGGTTGAGGCGGAGAGAAGGTACGGCAATCCGCGGGGAATACCGGATAAAGCGAAACATTAACATCGACATATATTCAGTCGGTGTTATTTAGGAGAATATGTCGGTTAAAATCTCAAAAATAAAAAAAAATGAAAACTTTTTTTTTTTTTTATTTTTTGAAAGTGGTCAAAGCTTGTGTCAACTCGAAAAAGGAGACTTTTTGTTTCAAACTGATTTTTTTGCATCGGAATTTACAATTTCCATCAACTGCGACATTACAAAAGGAATAATTATATACCATCCGAACAGCCCCACAGCAACTAACAGAAATATCAATGGAACAGAGGAAAACGGCACAACTTTCAACAAAAGTCGCTCGGCAACTAACAATGAATCGCAACCAAATTAAAAGCCAACGATCATTAAGTTTTCAAATTACCTATATCAAACCGAATTGTAACATTCTCGTTGCTCTCGGAATACTTTGGATTTTTCACACCGACTAATTTCGCTGACACAAAGACAACTGCTGTCTTATTATCCGCTTCAAATAACTCGAAACTAAATTCTGTTGGTATCTGAAACATATCGTCATAAAGAGGTTAGTTATTCGTTTTTCAGAACAAATTAGTTTTGAGATTTACAGTTGCGATATGGTTTACTCGAAACTCGAACGGCTCAGAGGTTTTATTGTGCACCAAGACGCATATTGAGTCGGTTTGTTTTGATTGTGTGAAGTTTGAGGTGATGGTTATGAGTGAGTATGGTAATTTGAAATTGTTGCTTGAATTGAATGGTTTGAGTTTTTCGGGATAAATACATTGATTGAGTTACCAGCGATCTAGAGAAACGTTATTGGGTAGTGGAGATGGAAACTCGTAAGATATTTTTGTGGTGTCCGCGTGGATAGGGACTGTTGCGAGAAAGAGACAAACAAAAATCAGGTGCATCATGTCAAATCTGCACACTGACCATTTATCTCTTTTAAAAATTTATTATTTTTCCTCTTATAAAATAAAATGCAGATATTTGATGAACTAAAAACCAAATTTGCTATAATTGGTCTTGTTTGATTTATTGTATTTACAGTCTTTGAGATACAGAAATTTC